>JADLZK010013265.1:0-231244 GCA_015847255.1 Hyparrhenia diplandra | reverse complement strand
GAGTTTGGAGTTTAGGAGGGAGAAAAGACTGTTTTAGGCTTTTGGCGGCACTCCGGCACTCTCAAATTAAAAATAGAAATCGGGTTTTTTTTTTTTTTTTGTGAAGCGTTGAGCGAGGATCCGAGGACATTGGCGCTTGTGTTCGGCCGAATTTTAATTTTGAGTGGAGGGGGGGAGGAGAGTGGAGAAAGCGAGAGTAGTTTTGTTTCATTTCACTTCTAGCACGAGATCTTGCACCAATGAGTTTTTGTAGTGAGTGTGGGTTGGACTCCAAAATGTATTCAAAAAATTTGCCAAATTTTTGTATAGTTAAATACTCCTTCTATCTTAATTTATTTATTTCAAGATTGTTGGAGAGCTAGAGCATTCCAAATTTGAACAAAGTTTTTATAATAATATTACTGAGAGAGCGAGTTTTTACGCTAATGGTTGATTTTTGGGCTAATTTAATAGTATCATATGAGACGAGAATAAGATAAAACAAGATGAAACAAGAACAAGCAAACATTGTCGAAGAAAGGAAGAAAGACCTAAGCTACGAAGACAAATATAGTTTTCCCTCGGGTCCAGACTCGAATAGGGATGACAACACCGTTGATTGAGCACGCAATGATCTGAGTTGTTTGGTGGCGTGGTTGGAGGCTCCCCCAAGCTTGTCTTTTGATGTCATTCAAGTAATAGGACAAAATACTTGGGGTTGAAAGGTTTATCTCCTCTCTCTCTTCTCTCCTTCTCCCCTTCTCCTCTCTTCTCTCTTATTATTATTACTTTTTCTTTTTCTTTTTCTTTTAATTTTCTTCATTATTATTTTTTATTTATTTCTTCTCTCTATCTCTTTTGTTTTTCTTTGTCAACTCTTTGTCATCTTCAAGACTTAATCTTATGAAGTTTAATAATTTCCTCTGGGGTTTAGTCCATATGATCGACCAAAATCTACACTAGCAATTTGGGTTCAATAACCGGACTTCGACTCCATGTCTAATCGATCAAGGTAGATTTGTTTGACCTAAGCACCATGCTTAATTCAAAAAGACTATGAAAGAATGATCACCATGAATGACCATGACTTTCAAACCCACGGCATCTTTGATATAGACAAAGGAAGTATGAAAAGATGCACAAGATTCATCCAACGAGAGATAAACAAAATATTTTATTCTCATGGGATGGAGAAGTGGCTGCTCATGCAAACTTTCTACCACGGGCTTGTTCACGGTGCTCGTGAAACGATGGATCTTTGCGGCGGGGAGGTGCTTTCTTATCACTTACATTGACTCATGCTACTGAGCTTGTGGAGAAGATGGCTTCCAACCAAGGTTGGAATGAAGGGCGTCAACCCCGCAAGAGAGGAATGCATCGGTGAAAAAGGTAGATATGCTATCTGCCAAGATGGACCTAATCATGAAGAAGCTCGAGGATAGAGTTCCTCAACCCAAGGAGGTCATGCAAATTCAAGATTCCCGCATGACATGTGAAGAATGTGGAAACACAGGCCACACTGGCAGGAATTGCCCAGAGATTGTGGAGGACATCAACTTCATCAACAATAACAACAACAACTACTGTCCTCAACAGAATCAAGGTTGGAATCAACAGAGGCCCAACTACCAAGGCAACTACCAAGGTAATAATCAAGGTAACAACTTTAATAATTATAATCAACCTTCTTTGAGAGACCTAGTTCTTAGCCAAGGTAAAACCATGGAGAATCTATCTAGAAAGATAGCTTTCAATGATAAAGCTCCAGAACTTATCAATACTAGAATGGAAAGCTTTTCTTCAGCAATTAAAAATCAGCATGGTTTTAATAAGATGATAGAGTCTCAGATTTCTCAATTAGCAACTTCTGTTCCGCTAACCACACCAGGTAAGATTCTGGCCAGCCAGAAGAATTAGAATCTACAAATTTTGTTGATATCTTTAATGCAGGTCACTACTATAGAGAGACCTCAGGAAGCAACTGGTTGGATGACTCTATGCCACCCAAGAAGGAAGATCCAGGAAGGCCAGTCATCACCACTCAGATAGGACCACACACCTTCGACAATGCTCTATGTGACTTCGGCTCAAGCGTAAACATCATGCCTAAGGTAATATATGAGAAAATTCATGGTGAACCACTTTTTTATACAACCATGTGCTTGCAGCTGGCAGATCAGTCACTATGCTATCCCAAAGGGATACTTGAAGACGTGTGTGTGGGAATTAGAGGCTCTTGCGTACCAGCAGACTTCGCAGTCGTGGAAATAGGAGGAAGCGAAAGATCAACGATCATACTTGGTCGACCATTCCTGAGCTCAGCTAAAGCTATCATCTACGCGACAGTGCGAAGATTTGTTTCAACATTAGAGGGAGAAAGGAGAAGTTCAACTTCAAGAACAAGACACACACCTCTCCTGCTCACCCACAATGGTCTTACTCATACACGCGAGAACCAAAGATCGAGACCTTCAACAAGAATAAGAAGAAGAATCGAAAGCAGATACAAGAAGGCCTGACCTACAAAGGTAATGGTAGTTAACAAGGTAAGTTCTAAAAATGACCATCTACTTCCATCTCCTATGCTTCGTAAGCAAGAAGATCCAGGTACTCCTACCATTGCATGCTCCATTAATTATTTAACTTTCAATAATACATTCTACGATACGAGGTCCGACATCAACTTAATGGCAAAGGTAACATATGAACTATTATTTGGAAAAATGCCCTTGCAACCAACATTTGTGCGATTCGGATAAGCGGACCAATCATAGGGGTTCGGAAGGAATTGCTAAAGACATACCGGTCAAAATCATGGACCACTATGTCCTCACTAACTTTATAGTCATGGACATGGGGAAAGATGAAGATCCTCAATAGTGCTTGGGAGACCGTTTCTCAACACTACACGCAATCATCATCTACATCCATACGGGAGAGATACACTTCTAGTTCCCTACGAGAAAAGGTATGTGTGTTCTTTAATAGTTATAATGATTATACGAAACCCAAAAAAAGCCGGTCAGCTCGTCGCCGCCAAAGGAGACAGTGGATTAAAGATTCAGGAGATGAAAAGGTAGGTGAAGAGGTTAAGACCTCTACACCTGAACCATCCATAGAGAAAGAAGGATCAACCACTCCAGAGAAGAGTCCACCAGCTAAGCTAAAGTGGAGGAAGAAGAAGACATCTCCCAGAACATCATCAGAAGAAAGAATAGAATCATCAGTACCACCAATTGTGACAACTGATATACCATGGGAGTAAAGAGCAGAACTAGAAGTCATGTTCGGAGGACTCTAAACGTCGAATCCTCGCCGAAAGGTAACTCGGTAGTTATCCATATTTAAAATTCCCAGCATTGCATGTTTACTTTTAGCATCTTATATACGCAATTGAAAACAACAAAATTATTTTTTTGTGCTTTGTTACGTGAAAACCTTAAAGCCCCATGCTAGTAACCTCGAGGCTTAACCCTCTAGGCTATTTCTTTGTGGTGGCATAAAAATAAAATAAAGATGCATAAGTACTTTATCTTTTCTTGCATATAAAAATGAAAATTCAAAAATATGTATATCCCAGGCAACTTAAAGCAATGTGGCTAATGCTTAATCAAGTTCCACTAGCTTTGTTGTCTATTTAAGTTCAGCAGGATTTTGAAGGAGGAGAGACATGATAGGCACCACCATTATTGCCATCTACCTCAACTTCTACATCATTGACGACCACACTCCAATCCAGCTTGGGGGAGTGCACCCCCAGTTATCCCGATAAGTATCTCTACTATTATAGTATTAATATTATTAGTTAAATATTTGGTTTGCTATAGAGTTTGTTAAGAGTCTAGTTTTATAAAGTCTAGTTGTTTAAAGAGTCTTTTATTAGAGTGTGAGAATAATATGATCAAGAGAGTGTACACTGTTTTGCTTTGTTCAACTAAAATGAACCCTAAAACTTGCCAACATGGAGATGATGAATAGTTGCTCCGTTGTAATTCCTTTCTAGTACCTAGCTTTCAAGCTTAGTTTCTCTTGAGCTCCAATTGCAAATGCTTTGACTTGAGATTTGCTCTAAACCTGAATCACATGGGTTGCAAATTGCTTGTTCTAAAGTCTAGGTAATTGACGGATATGATATAACATAGTCTTGCTATTGATTTTACTCCTAGTGACACTAGATTTACGGAGATTTATCTTTTGAAAATATGAAAATGCACATGATAAGTCACTATGTAAAAAAGGCTTCTACTGATGTACGCGTTGAGGGCTTCTCTGATCGCAGCAGCGTCTCTGCCCATTAGGGTCTCTAAATGTACGTCTTCTGAGGACCTTTCGTATGGCGTCACCAGCGAGGCTTTATCTGAGGCGGGATTTAGTGCGTCTCAAACTTCCGTCGTAGTAAACCCTTGTTACACACACGCGCCATGGAACGTCTGTGTCCCGGTTTTTTTTGGCGGTGGGGTCTTGTATCTCTGACATTATTACCGAAGAAGCGTACCTTTTGGAAAGCGTCACGAGACCGCGACATCGATGTCGGCTGTGCAGCGTCCAAAGTAGCGACGCCGCCGAAGCGATCTATGCGGCGTAACGGTTTGAATGTGCGAGCGCGTGCATAAGAAAGGCGTCACGTGCCGCTAACACGAGGTCGGGCATGCATGCGCCAGCGGCGCCTCTAAGCGGTATCCATTCCGCGAACACGATCACTATAAAGTGCGTAAACCGTTCATTCAAATACGAGACCCGTGTCGAAAGAAGCCCGGCGTGATATCTTCGTGCCACGGACGCTGTGGTACACGTGTCTATGTCACCTCTGAGCTTCTGACGCGATTAGATTGTTCGGCCCGTAACTACACTCCGATTCACAGGCGCTTGTTTTGTACTAGCGTGCGTGAAACTTAATGCACTTCCAGCGTTTCACGTGGGTCGTTCGGCGTAACTTTCGTCTGATCGAACTTCTGATCGCATGTTTATAACACGTGTCGGGGAAATGCGCCACGAGCTTCTGAGCGCGTTTTAGTAAGCTCATCGCATTCCTTTCCGGCTATTAAAGGCGTTCTTTTGTAACTACGTGCGTAGGATTTGTCGCTTTTTACTGAGGCGGCGTTTGATTACGCACGGCGGTAAGCGTTACGTATTTTTCGAGGCGCTTGTTCGGTGTTTGAGCGTTTCTTGATTTACATGACAAACATTTGGTCACGAAACCTACGGGTAGCGCGCATCGGCGGTGTGATGCGTACATAGATAACGAGCCGTTTCGGCTATGTGGCGAAATGAAAATGGTAGACAGCGGCAAACACAAATATCTGGTCTGCAGGTCGATCACAAACAAATGGCGGGGCGGCGGCGGCATTGCAAATTTAGGTGTATCTCGGTTGTTCACCTGAGATGTACCCGGTTCTTGAGGGCACGCCCGCAGATTATTCACAACACAAATAACACGGTTCACATGCATGTATCGGCTTTGATCGTCATGCGGCAAAGGGAAACAAGTAACCACGGTTCACATGCATGTATCCACGATCGTCATGCGGCAAAGGGAAGCGAGAATCAACTCACGGTTCCGCGAAAGCGAAATGCTGCCTTTAGGGCTGATGACATGTTCCATAACAAACTTGGCCATCTTCTCTCTAATATCCTCCAAATTGATGGAATCTCCGTCAAGTCAAAATCCTAATACAAAGAAAGGTAGGCGTAAGTGTTTGTGTACACATGGTCTATATTGCCAAACAAAGGTAGGCACAAGATGGAGCTGCACCGAGTTACCTCGTGGCGATCAAATGAACTTGTTTCATCATTTGCCATCAAGTGGTGCACCGTGTAGAACCCACATGTCTTGTTATCGGTTTACAACGAACATTTGCAATCATATGAAGAAATTACGATAAATCTCAAAGGCCCAATATACGTGTTCCCAATATGCGCAAACATACGGTGAAGTTTACCTTCTTTTAAGAGATGGGTTTAAGGTAGTGTTGGAGTCAAGAAAGTAGTTATGTCTAAGCATGGACAATTTATTGGTGAGAAAGGCTATGGTTCTTGCGGAGGTTTGTTTTAAGCCTAAGTATGGCAGATTTTTGTAATAAGTCAATGAATCGGATTTGTGACACAATTAATGATAATTCGAGTGTTTGGCATTCTCGTTTGTGTCATGTGAATTTTGGTGTCACATCTATCTAGCTTGCGATTAATTCTACATGTGAAATTTGGTGAGCTTTGCGGTTAATTCTAGATTTCACCATTACCAAAGGTTCTAAGTGTCATAATTGTGTGCAATCTAAGCAACCTCGAAAGCCTCACAAGGCGTGGAGGAGAGGCTCTTGGCACCTCTAGAACTCATACATTACGATCTATGTAAGATGAATGGTGTGTGGAAAGAGATATTTCATGACATTAATTGATGATGCTTCTAGATTTTGCTATATTTACTTCTTTGAAAACTAAAGATGAGGCATTATTAGACTACTTTAAAATCTTTAAGGCTGAAGTTGAAAATTAACTAGAAAGAAAGAAAAATTAACCAACATGTCTTGTTATCACTTATCGGTTTTGCAACGAGCCTTTGCAAACATATGAAACACATGTTAGAATTTATATATGAATAGTTCCCCTAACATTCATATGAAGAAATTTTGATAAATCTCAAAGGCCCAATATCTGCGTTCCCTAATGGGCTTTATTGTTTTAGCCCATGAGTAAAGGTGCGAGTGCGATATCAATTGGTATCATATTCTTTGGTTGATGTGGAGGTAGGGAGTTTTCCTCCTGTATATTTGTACCAAACTGGGGGATTAGAGTTAGACACAACACCAAAACTATAATTGGGAGTTTCAATTAGAAAATCTAAAGGGCGTACCAGTACCCATAGGCTCCCATAGCTAGCGTGAGTGCAGGGAAGGGTATTTTAAGCGCCAAGCCTTACCGCACCATGTGCAATATGTGGAGCTTTTTGCTTGAACCGGGACCTTCCGGTTCACGGTGGTAGACCACTTGCACCGGGCCACCCTTCAATTAGAAAATCCTAAAGTAGTAAAAATAATATTTTCCTTTTCCAGCTCTTTTGCTTGTTTGCATAGTCTCTCCATCCCGTCACAGCGAATAAGGTTTTGGGAAGCGCTCTTGGCGTGGCTGCTCCCAAATCTTCCACGGCGGTTTCTCTTCATCGGTCGTCATCCCGTCGTCATAAGGCTTTGCTTGGCGGGATCATCAACAAGGAACACTCATCGACTAAGCTTACGCGATCGTCGTCTTCATCAACACCACCACGGTACTTCTACATCGGCCGGTATTATTACATACGTGTTCTAATCTTATTGTTCATCATGTTCAATGCATGCGGTATGCGAACCACTATGTTTACATCGTTGCCATGAACATGCTTTCTTATATACTATTGGATCATGTCATGCTTCGCTATATGCTTTTAGATCATGATATGCTTTGTTATCACGATGTTAAGTCATGCTAGTATGATACACATGTTTACACTAGTTGTTATGATCATGTTGAATCATGCTATGATCTTGATATGCTTTTTGTGTTATGCTAGTATGCTTCACATGTTTAATCTAGCTGCTTTCGGTTCGTCATGATTTATTTTTATGAAATTAATCTGAAAATTGCCTAATATCTCAACAATCCAAAAACCTTATTATAGCCTTTTTCTTGATTTAACTATGGCTTTTTTTTTTTTTCACTGACGGGCTGAGGCTAGAAAAAATTTCTAGTGCAAATTTTAAGAGGCGGCGAGTTAAGGCCATGCTCGGCTCTGAGGCTAAAATGTTTTGGATTCTTGTTGGCTTGCACGAGGGAAATATCTGCGGAGAGAGAAGATTCGGGGGCAACACTATCAAGCTGAATGCAACCATCGGATATATATTCTAAGTTGTACATTATGGAGAGCTTTCACGACTACAAGATAGTAATGTTCCTACCGTACTATCGGTGTTTCAATCACCAAGTTGGTGGGTTGATCTGAGTGCTAATATTTACGTATGTCTTGACATCTCTTTATTTCCTTCTTATCATGAGTTCCAAGGTTCATCGGTCCCAATGGGGAATGAGTCACATGCTTGTGTTTGTGGTGTTGGCATGGTAGATCTGAAGTTTACTTCGGGGAAGATAGTGCAACTAAAGAGCGTGCGACATATCCCTACCATTCATAAGAACCTTGTTAGTGTTTCCCTTCTTTTAAGAGTTGGGTTTAAAGGGAGTGTTGGAGTCCAATAAAGTAGTTATGTCTAAGCATGGACAAATTATTGGTGAAGGCTATGGTTCTGAGAGGTTTGTTTCACCTAAGTTTGGCGATTTTTGTAATAAGTCGGTGAATCGTTTGTGGCAGAATTAATTAAAATTCGAGTGTTTGGCTTTCTCATTTATGTCATGTGAATTTTGGTGTCACATCTATCTAGCTTGCGGCTAATTCTAGATTTCACCATTACCAAAGGTTCTAAGTGTCATAATTGTGTGCAATCTAAGCAACCTCGAAAGCCTCACAAGGCGGTGGAGGAAAGTCACTTGGCACCTCTAGAACTCATACATTCGATCTATGTGAGATGAGCGGTGTGTGGGAAAGAGATATTTGATGGCGTTAATTCATGATGCTTCTAGATTTTGCTATATTTACTTGCTGAAAACTGAAGATGAGGCATTAGCATTAGACTACTTTAAAATCTTTAAAAATTGAAGTTGAAAATTAACTAGAAAGAAAGATTAAACATCTAAGGTCGGATCGTGGTTGTAAACCAATTGGATCTAAGTGGATATTCAAGAAGAAGCTTAGGCCAGGATGGTGCTATTGACAAGTACAAGGCTCGGCTTGTGGCTAAGGGTTATACTCAAAAGGAGGGTTTCTTTGATACTAATTCACTGTTGCTAGAATGACCACTATTCGAACACTACTATCCTTGGGCTGCCTCATATGGTGCGATCATTCATCAAATGGGCGTGAAGATACTTTTCTTAATGGAGAGTTGGATGAGGAGATTTACATGGATCGGCGATGGGTTTGTTGTAAAAGGTGAAGAGCAAAAGGTGTCATGGAGGTCTTGTAAGCAGACTATTTTGACTAAATCAACCGTAGAGCGAGAACTTACTTGCTTTGGATACAGCTATGCTTTGTTATATGATGCTAAGTCATGCTAGTATGATACACATGTTTGCACTAGTTGTTATGATCATGTTATGCTATATGATGTTGAATCATGCTATGATCTTGATATGCTTTTGTGTTATGCTAGTACAACGTACACATGCTTAATCTAGCCGCTTTCGGTTCGTCATGGTTTACTTTTATGAAATTAATCATGGAAATTGCCTAATATATCAACAACACGGTGGTTATTCACTGAATGGAAACGCATAAACGCACAACTTCAAGTGAAGCACTACTTACTTTCGTATATTTGGGGTTAACTAAAAACTTTTGTGTCCTCGTCACCTCCTTAGCCGTGGGATTGAAAACACGCTCGGTAAGCCTACACATGAGTAAAATGCAAAATGTCACATTCTTTTTTTATTTTTTTTAGTAACATAATTAAGAAAAAATGCCTAGGTCGGTTGTAGGTTAGGAAACACTCCTTTGTTTTTATTGCGTTTTCAGCGGATGCGTATCTAAATTCAAGCGGGGCGCGAGTCAGCGAAATAAACCCTGCTCCACTTGATAGCAAATGACAACGACAATCCGGTGTCCACGGGGGTTATCTTGAACATGACAAAATCCTTGTCAAGATGTTTCCTTAGGCCCCATTCTAGATATGTAATGCCCATCTTTGCCGGGCCGCCCGCTCGGCCCTTCGAAGGTCAATGGTTCGGGATCAAGAAAGCCAAGCCCGACAAAGACATGGCCCTAGCTTCCCTGAGCGGGCATCTAGGAATAGAGGCATGCAAAGCAAATTTAGCAAGCAAATAGATGAAGAGGCATCCCAAGTGAGTGCGAATAGAAGAAATTGTACTCACGGTGTCATGCGGCGAAGGATGGACACATCAATACATCCGGTGCCATGAGGTCAAACAAATCGTCGAAACCCACATTGATCGCGGCCTCTTCGTTTGTGTCACGCCAAAAAACCTCTTTCGCGAACGCTGCGATGCGCCACATTTTGCTGTTTGTGGGCGCTGGCGCATGTACCACTCATGAAGAAGCGACACAAAGAAGGCCACGCCTTTTGAAGCTCTTCGGGTGATAGCATTGGAGATCCATCTTTGGTAGTTACGGTTGGGCGGTATGAACCCGAAGGGCACAAGCCACTCTCGGGTCCACGAGCTCATCTATTGCAACTCCGGGCTCTGCTCTAAGCTTTGCTTTGGCCTCCAATTCCATCTCAACTACAGACATCCGGTCCGGCTGCGGCAATGGCTAAGGTGCCGCTGCTCTGCGATCACCTACGGGACTAGAGATGTTGGCGGCGGCGAAAATTGATATCGTGATTCCATCACCTCCACCTTAGCCATGAGTTCATCTAGTGCGGCATGAAGCTTTGTGCGAACTACTTGTCTCGTCGCCTCCCTCTTTCTTACGCATCTAGTCTTTACGCACCGCGTCGGACCAACAAGTCTTCCCACCAACGAAACACGCCTGCCTTGTTCTTCTTCCTAAAATTGTGTGTCTCTCTTACAATTGCCGGTGCTTTTTCCCTTCCCTTCTTAGCGACAAAATTTGGGCGGCGGATGCACGCCCCTCTATAGTAACATCTCCGTAAGCTCATATCTTTCCCTTACACCAATGACATCGAAGGGCCGGGCTGCCTTCTCTAAAACTATCTCGGATAAAGACCGAGCCTCTTCACGGGTCCAAACAATTTCAGCCTTGTCACGACACTTTGCCGGTATGCTCAATCCACGCAAAAAATCGAGCAAGGTTACGTGGATATTTGTCCCAAGGATTACGAATTCCTTGGGCGGCCAATTCTTGTCCTCCTTCACCCAACCTTTGGAGAGTGCCGCATAATCAACTATCCCAAGGCACCTCATTTAATAGGTGGTTGAAAAATTTAGGCTACAACTGCGTGCTCTGTCTCTTCCGCTGATGATGTGTTGTTGCTACAAAAAATGTAGTTCGGGAATAGAGGAATATAAACAAAGCGTAGTTTAGTAACATTCATTTAATAGGCACATTTTTTGTAAGACAAAGTAGTAGTAGTACTCTAAGAGCGGTCATTGTTCTTGAGCATGCATATTCATCTATAAAGAAAATATGAAACAATAGTTGCAATTTCCTACGACAAAAACACAAAGGGTAACAACATCATAGTAGCGATCGGGTTCACGTTAAGTATCCACAACTCAAAATATGAATGTAAGGATAAAAGTATACGATTCAATGCGGAATAGGCGGTTTTATGAGGACAAAACAAACCGCTGAGGCAGAGAACAAAAAATATATAGTTTAGGAATAGAGGAATGTAAACAAACTTTAGTTGAGTAGCGAGTTCATTTAATAGGCACATTTTTGTAAGCCAAGATAGTAGAATACTCTGAGCAATCGTGTTGAAAATAAGCGGCCGGTAGTAGCGGTTTTCTATGACAAAAACACCACGAGATAACAACATTATAGTAGAAGTTAGGTGTCTTGTTCGGTATCTACAACACCATATATCCATCGAGGGACAAAATTATCACCTTTCCTCACTTACGGTGGTTTGAAAAAAATAGGGCGACAACGTGTGCTCTCTGTCTCTTCCCTTTGATGATGCGTTGATGCCTTACATTTGGATGGAAATCACGAGAAATCACCGAAGTAGCCGTCGCTGCTGAACAGATTTGAAAATTTCGGTAACCTCAAAAATAGCGGGGGCCTAATATTATACGATTCAATTATGTAATAGGCACTCTATGAGAACTACACAAACCAACGAGGCGAAAAAACAAAAAAATGTAGTTCGGGAATAGAGGAATATAATCAAAAGCGTACTTTAGTAAGCTGTTGTTTTAACAAGGACATTCTGTAAGACAAGATAGTTTAAGTACTCTCTGGCGGTCATTGTACTTGAGCATGTATATTCATGTATAAAAAAAAATTAAGCGGCGGTATTTGTAGTTTCCTATGATGACAAAAACACATAGATAACTACATTATAGTAGCGATCGGTGTCGGGTTCGGTATCTACAAGTGCACGTAGTTCGGTAACCGTTCATGTAATAGGCAATTTTTTAAGACAAGATAGTATTATAGATAGCTATCATGTTTCTTGAGCACGCATAATCATCTATCAAGAAAATATGCGGCCCGTAGTTGCGATTTCCTACGACAAAAATACTTAGATAACAACATTGTAGCGATCGGTGTCGGGTTTAAGTATGTACAACTCGGTATATCCATCTTAGGATAATTACGCGATTAAATTCTTTAATAGGCGAGTCTATGAGGACTAAACAAACCAAAGAGGCAAAAGAATAAAAAAAATGTAGTTCGAAAATAGAGGAATAAACAAAGTATAGTTGAGTATCCAACAAAATGTAGGCTAGGATATCGAGGAGGAGGGCCAGCGCTGTCGGAGATGACGAAGCAGCGCTTGCGCTCGCTCGGGTGGAGGATGAAGCCGTCGTAGGTGGCTAGCGGACCTGCGGTCTCCCCTCGAGAGATGGTGCCTCGTGCCACTGGTGGGCTGAGTTGGAGATGGTGAGGGAGGGCGGCCTCGGTCGTAGCCCGATGCCCGGTTAACCGGCCGGACCGCGCGTCGGAGATGGATCGGAGGTGGGTTGGACGGTGGTCGTCTTGGCGGATGCGCCGTCGGCGAAAACCTAGAATGGCGAGGGCGGTAGTTGGTTTCGGTGGTGGTGGTTGTCAACGGCGGGGCGGGGCGGGCGACGGCGGGGGTATATACCCTAGAATGGCTGGTGAGGGAGGGGCGAATGAGGGGATTTTGCGTTTTGCGAATGCTCGGCGTCGGCGTGCAAATTCTTGAAAATTTTTGGCTTAAGGAAAAGAGCGCCACTTCAGTTTGCATCGGGACTGGGACAAGGCGCGTGGTGGGACCGCTCTGTCGGCATGGAAAACTTCGGGATGAGGGGTTTTGAGTTTCTGCGAATGCTCGGCGCGCAATTTTGGTAAAATTTTCGGCGGGAACAAGGAAAGCGCTGCGGCTAGAAGGCGCGTGGTGGGACCGTCTTGTCGGTTTGAAAAACATACAAGCTACAAGCCGCGTGGTGAGACCTTCGGGGCTCAAGAAGTCTAATTTTTCTTTCTAATCGTGGACAAAACTTGTACTAAGTAGTCTTTCTCCCTCATAGTAATTATAAAATTGATGGTTTTTCTTTCTAAAATTCTATAAATCATGTCTATGAAGCTTGTATAACAACATTTTTTAAGCATCTAATGGTTTCAAAGAGCAAGTCATGAACATAAAACTTGTAGTATAACTTCTTAAGATGTACATCTTTTATATTGGTCATTTCTTCATGCGACGGCGTTGCGGCGCTAACATTGTTCACAAGATTATTTAGGGATTACGTTTAGCAGCGGGGGCGGCGGCTCACGTGGGCTGCGAGGCGACAACTTGTAGCGGCACTATTCATAGGAGCGGTTTTTCTCTCTCCCTCCCTCCCTCTCTCACTAACAACCACCACTTTGTTCCACGGGGCCCGGAGAAGCTTGATTTTGGGCTCCTCCGGCTCATGCGTGCTTCGGTGGAGGAGCCGAGAGCCGTGCGAGCCACGCCAAACAGGCCCTTACACAACTCTCGAGTTTATGAAACTACAAAAAGAGATTTATAAGATTTGTGAACAATAATGTCACTAGCACTATGTCGTATGGGGAAGCAAACCAAAATAAGAATTGTAGATCTTGCTAAGTTATTAAACTCTCAAGTTTAAAACTCTTTGATTTGACTTTGTCTTATCTTTGGGAAACTAGGTCTCAAATTCAAAAACCTAAAAACTGAAATTTAAATGTTTTAAGTGGCCTCAGATATACAAAGTTAAAAAACCACCAGCATACCGATTGTAGTTCTCAATTATCCATGACACTTTTGTAGTTTACAAATTTTTGATTTGAGATCCATCTTGTCATGGAAAAACATGTGTAGTTTGAAACCATTTATATATGTTTAGGTCAGTCTCAATGGGCCGGGGGTTTCATGTCACAGTTTCCAACACATTCAGATTTTAGAAACAGTGCAGAAGAGATTAATAGGGATGAAACTCTCTCTACACCCATGAAACTCTTATCATCTCTCTCAATATTAATATGGTGCCACATCAGCCTAATTAATGCCCTTGTAGTCAATGGTAGGGCGGTCTAGTGGGTTGCTACCCACCGGGGTTCAAATAATCACGGTGCTCACACCTTTTCTTGAGATTTTCCCAGGATTTACCGACATTATGCATTAGGTGGTAAGCGACGTTCCTGTCGACGACGAGGCGCCTATGGTGACTTCGAGAATCTCCAGATCTGTCGGTTGCCCAATCCTTCGGAGGTGCTCATAGGGGTAGGGATTGTGTGCGTGCGTTCATAGGGGTGAGTGTGCGTGCGTATTGTGGCGTCTGCGTTCCCGTGTAATTAAAAAACTTCGTATGAAACTCAAATGGGACTAGACTTACGGAGCGCGCACTAGGATAGGGCGTCTGCCCATTTCCTTCGCCGCGTTCGCCGCGGCGGGTTTATGTCCGTCGCTCGACCTCCCAGCCCGAGCACCGGCCACCGCTCATAAAATCCGTCTCCGTGCACGGACTACGCACCCGCATTCTTTGCTGTTCACCCATTCCGGCAAAAAAACCCGCCCGCTCGAGTTTCCGGCAAAAAAAGCCCCCACCCCGCCCGTGTCGCACCATGGAAAACCTTCCTGAGGTGTTGCTTGAGGAGATTGCGGTCTTGGCGTCGCCATGGCGGAGAGAGAATCCTATGGAGGACCTCATCAATCTACGGGCAACCTTTGTACCAAGATGTCAAAGGTGTGCGCCGCAAGATTGTGGGGCCGGACATCCCACTAGGCCGGGTCTTTGCCGGCGGTGGTCGGCGGCTGCGGGCGCAGCTACTACGCGCGGTATCGCGAGTCTCATCGCCAAGCTAGCGGGCCGGCAGCACGGGCGTGCCCGGAAGCGAGCATGTCGCGTGTTCGTGGAAGGCAGCGGCACCGTCTCGCCGCCTCTCGACAAAGCTGAAACAAGCGCCGACTTCGGGGCATCTGCGGCGGCGTGCGTTCATGCCCTTACGCTCTGGCGGAACGCCGCCGCCGCCGATAGCGACCTTGCCGAGAGGTGTTGCGGGAGATTGAGCCGCGACCGCGGGCGGCGATGGCTGCACCATGGAGGAGGACCGCGAACAACCATGCAGTACTTCGAAGCTGCGCGAAAGTCTTTGCCGCGACGACTTCGGTGGTGCCCCCAGTGGAGAGGCGGCATCTTCGTCCTCCTCTTGCCCAAGCGGTGCATCGCCCGGGGCGGGCATCGGTGTAGATGGGGGAGGCAGGTACTCTTTGCGGCGCCCGGGCGGGAAAAACCCGGGATCGGTATTCTTTGCCGCCTTGGGTGTCTTGCGGTGAGGAGTGTAGGATCCGCGGTGAGTGTAATATGTTACGCCTTGCTGCGGGGTGGGCATATAGCGGGCTCGATGATGCTCACATGCAATGTATGTTCGAGCAAATTGGTTGCCAAACTTATTTTGCCTAAAGGCTGTTTTAGATCACGAAAATTGGCCTTTGTACCGATCGACATTTCAAAAGATCCGTCTACGCAATGTACATCTAAAGCTGTGTAATTATTAGTTATTTTGTTTACCGACATTTCATAATTGCGTTGGTACATTTTAACCATTCAATGTGATGGGAATTTTGGGATTTGAAGCCAAATTCGGGTGATCTATAAGCGCCAGTTATTTTTTTTGTGGGTTGTGATATATATACTATTCGATGGTGTTCTCCTTTTATTTTCTATTTATTGAATTGAAAAAGATGAAATATTTTTAAAAAACAAAAGGAAAGAGTCCTAACGAGGCTAGATTGCCACTATGGCCATGCACGGAGAATCGGGACTAGGATCAACGGCGGAGGGGCTTGGCGCGCCTGGCGGCGAATTTAACTCGCTGTCCGGGGCGGGCGTATCTAACGTGCTATCGGATATTTTTTTTTACGTGATTCGATCAAGACAAGGCAAATTAGGCAAGTATTCGGGAGTAGCGTAAGTTTCACGTGCGTATAGGTCCTCGTCCGCCCAATCGGTGCCCTCGCCGATCGAGAGAGACGGGCATCAATGTGAAGTGTGATGTTGACACTACAGCGAGCGATGGCGGATCTCAGCGAGATAGGCCTAGATACGCAAAGGAGACACGCGCACGCAAGGTGTACGAGGACGCGCTCTATCAAATGGCGTCGATGATGGCGCTGAATCATGTCGGTAAATAAACGTCTGCCCGCTCCTAAAAAAAAAAGGGAAAATCCACGTCCCACTACGGGGGAACACACCGGCCACCCGTATTATGCTACTCACAGGCGGCGCCGCCTGTTCTCTTTTCACCTCCCACCTCCCCACCCGCTCGAGCTTCCAAAAAAAAAGCCCGCACCACGCGCGCGCGCCGCGCCATGGAGAACCTTAGGAGCACTTGCGGTGGAGCTTCCGATGCGCGTCGCCATGCACGAGAGCATCCTATGGAGGACCTCTTCAATCTGCGGGCCCACGTTACGCGAGATGAAGCCGGCGTGCCGCGACCTGGTGGGGCGAAGCATCCGACTAGGCCAGGGTGCTATCTCTCGGCGGGTCTATGGGTGGGGGCTGTACTACTCGCCTTGAAGCGATCGCGCGAGCCTCATCCTGCTTCGCCAAGGTCGGCAACCGGAGCGTGCCCGAGCGGGCATGTGCGCGTGTTCGTGGAAGGGCGTGACACCGTCTCGCCGCCTCGACAAGCTGAAACAATCAGCCGGCGCGGGGCATGCGGCGGCCCGTGCGTTCACGCTCTTACGCTCTGAGGGCGGAATGCGCCCGCCGCCGATGGCAACGGTGCCCGAGAGGTGTTGCGGGGAGATCGGCGCGACTTCGGCGGCGACATGCATGGATCACGAGCACTAGAAGTGTTGCCGCGACGATTTCTTCTGCTGCCGTATCGGTGTGGCGACATCGTCTGCTACGGCCCAACGGTGCCTCGCCCGGGGCAGCGCGTAAGTATGGCGGCTGCGGTGGAGACAATTGCGGCACCACGGCGAATGGGGGCCGGATTAGTATGGCCGGCTGCGGTGGGTGTTACTCGGCGGCGGGAGTGTAGGATCGCGGCGAGTGTAGTATGTTCTTCCTTCTTTGCGGCGTTGGAATAAGCATGCCGTCTACGATGATGCTCTCGGGCACTATATACTCTATGTGTGTGTGTTGTACATTTTGCTAGCTTAGCTCTAAGCTAGATGATCTAGATCAAAAAGCTTTTGCTACCTTTTGGTTGTGTGCTTGCAAGCATTGGTTGATGTTCGATAGATCCGTCCTCTGAGTACCATGCGCGTGATGAACACTGGTTAGACATTTTAATTCGTTGTAATCCATGTGTTATTTTGTTTTGTTGGTGTGTGTGGGGCGATGGTGTTTGTGATTAAATATCAATGTGTTGTATTTCTCCAAATCATGTCTTTGCATGGATGTTTGATTACAACGCTGAAATGATGAGTGACTAGAGTGATGACAATGGTATATCCATGTTTGTGAGGTGTAAAATTTATTTCGATTGGTATATTCATGTTTGTGAGGTGTAAAATTTATTTGCGATTCTCACCCTCGGTGGCCCTTGCTGCCCGCCATGGCCGCCATGAGCACCTCGGCGTGGCCGCCTCGGGCTGAACTCTCTCCCTTCTCTCTTACCTTGGCACCTTGAGACTCGTTGGCTTGCGGTTATGCTGTGTGTCGTTGGCGTCGCCTTGGAACGCTGTTGTGTCGCCCGCCGGTTCCACGCCGCCAGCGTCTTAGAACTGAAAAGCACTATAGTCCTTTTCGTTTGTTTGTGGTAAATATTATCCTACCATCGCAAGGGGTAACTAGGCTCAAAAGATTAGTCTCTTGCAATGCACTCATCTAAATTGTGCAATTAGCTATTTTGTTTATTACCTATGTTTCATACTCAATGCATGCGTCTTTTGGTACATTTAATAATTTGATGTGATTGGAATTTTGAGACGTCGAGCCAAATTCGGGTGATTTAAACACACCCTAAGAATCTTGCTTAACTTTGTTTTGCCTAAAAGGTATCTTGCCACATTTTTTCTACTCTATGACATGTGGAGCCCAAAAGAATTTCAAATTTGAATTTCAAAAATTACAACTTCATACAACATTTTTTTTTGAACATCTCTATTGATTTCGAGAAGAAGTCATGGACATAAAATTTGTATAACATCTTTTATATTGGTTATTTCTTCATCGACGACGTCATGGTAACATTTGTTCGAAGATTTGTGAACAATGTCACTATCTAGCACTATCTTGGGATGGGGAAACAACCAAAAAAAAGAATTGTTGATTTTGCTAAGTTATTATGAAACTCTCTACAGTTCTAAACTTTTTGCTTTGAAATTATCTTGTAAAAGGAAAACTAGGCCTCAAATTAAAAAATGAAAATTGAACTTTAAGTGTTTTAATTGACCTCGATAGACAAACTACCAATATAGTGATTGTAGTTCTCAAATATCCATGAAACTTTGTAGTTTACAACTTTTTTGATTTGGGACATGTGTGTACTTAGCTATGATTTATACTATAATTAGGACAATCAACAAATAAAAATAGGAATCTCTAGTCTACTCCATTTGAGGGTGTTTTCCTTTTATTTTCTATTGTCAATTTTTTAAAAAGGAAGAGTCTATGGCATGCCTCACTATGGCATGCCTCACCAAGCATGCTACGAGAATCGAGGCCGACTAGAGCTGCACTAGTAGACCGCCTCGTTTAGAAGGCAAAATATTTGCCAAAGGCGAGCCCCACTGTTTGAATTAACTAAAAAATGTTATAACTCAAACCGAAATACCAATTTAAATTCAGATTACACCATTGAATTCTTTCAATAAATCTTTTAAAACAAGAAGTCATATGGTTATATTTCGATAAATTTTAGGTGGGTCTGATGGTAGTTGGTATAGAGTAAAGTAAAAAAAAAGAACGAAAAAAGGGGAAAAAAAAAAAAAAAAATAGGAGGGTGTAGCGTATGTGTATGGTATTGGGTGTACATAGTTTGTTTATTAATTTTAAAGGAATTTTTACTAGAAGCTTGGAAAATGTAGTTTTTCGCTCCTCGGGTGTGCGATCTCGGGCTGCTGCACGTAGTACTACTAGCATTTACCTATCGGTGACAGCGGGGTCTAGTCTTTGCCGGTTGGGACCGCCGCCCTGTGCTATGAGCGATCTCATGGTCTCTTCTCTGTCTCTCGTATTCTCTTGGACCATGTCCATGCTAGCAAGGAGAAGTGAGAGGTTTCAATGATAGGGCCCCTAGGGGAAATATGGCGTCGCGACCATTTGCCACGGCACGTGGCCTTGGATGCCTTCAGCCGTCGGTCCACGCTCGTCTGCCGTGTGTAGTGTAGCCAGAGAGAAAGAAAGGGAGAGAGAAAAAGTGAAGAGCGAAGCGAGAGGGAAGAGAGAGAGAAAAATGGCCCTTAGGCGGAGGCCACAATTTAAAATACCTAAAAATGTTTTAACTAAGAAACCAAAATTCTAAATTAAATTCGATTACACCATTAAATTTGTTTCAATTAATTCTTCAAAACAAGATATCACATGGATATAGTATTTAGATAAAATTACAAGTGGGCCCACACGATGGTCGTTGGGATAGAGTAGGACAAACTTTTTTTAGGGCCAAATTCCTAATTCTCCCATAGTCCTATTACTCCAAACAATGTTTGAAATTTCAAAATACTCCCTCCGTTCCATAATACTTGCAATTCTTTGACTCATGTAAATACTATCTTTGTATTTACCAAAAAGTTTTGACCAAAACCCTTTCCAACAATACTACGGGGGACTCGCGCGGCCGGCGGAGCCGAGCCGGCCGGCCGTGGCAACGTGAACGCGCTTCGGTTCCTTATCGCGAGAAGCGTTATAGGCGAAGAGAGAGAGAGAAGAAAAAAAATGGCCACCGGCGAGCCCCACAATCTAAAATACCTAAAAATGTTTTAACGAGAAACCAAAAATCTAAATTAAATTCGATTACACCATTAAATTTTTTCAATTAATTCTTCAAAACAAGATATCACATGGATATATTTAGATAAAATTACAAGTGGGCCCACACGATGGTAGTTGGGATAGAGTAGGACAAACTTTTTCGGGGCCAAATTCCTAATTCTCCCATAGTCCTATTACTACTCCAAACAATGTTTGAAATTTCAAAATACTAGCACACAAGTTCTGATCGCCCCAAGAAAGTGCGAGAGCGAATCTTTTGAGCCTAGTTAGTCTAAATAGGATAATAATTACCAAATACAAGCGAAAAGTGCTACGATATCCGAACCCAAAATATTTCACCAACTAACCGGTGGGACCATGGTGTATGCATCGAACACTCTACGATTGCCACCTCGGATTCTATGAGATCTTGTGGCGAGGCCCCTTTGTTTGAACTAACTAAAAATGTTATAACTCATAAACCAAAAAACCAATTTAAATTCCGATTACACCATTGAATTCCTTTCAATAAATCTTTCGAAACTAGAAGTCATATGGTTATATTTCGATAAATTATAGGTGGGTCCCACTGATGGTAGTTGGTATAGAATAAAGTTAAAAAAAAGAATGAAAAAAGGGGGGAAAAAGAGAATAGGAGGGTGTAGCGTATGTGTAGGGTATTAGGTGTACATAGTTTGTTTATTAATTTTCTAGGAATTTTCTCGTAGCTTGGAAAATGTAGTTTTTAAACTCCTCCGGTGTACGATCTCGGGTTGCACGTAGCATTTACCTAGCGGCCGACGCGGGTCTAGTCTTTGCCGATTGGGACCAGGCCGGGCTGTCTTTGTGAACCCGATCTCATGGTCTCTTCTCTGTCTCGTATTCTCTTTGGACCATGTCCATGCTAGCAAGGAGAATTGAGAGGTTTCAATGACAGGTGGGCCCTTGGGGAAATATAGCGTGCAGCCATTTGCCACAGCACGTGGCCTTGGATGCCTTCAACCGTCGGTCCACGCTTGTCCTGCCGTGTAGTGTAGCGAGAGAGAAAGAAAGGGAGAGAGAAAAGTGAAGAGCGAAGCGAGGGGAAGAGAGCGCGCGACGGTGATTTCCTTGCCCCACCGATCTTTGTAGTTGGTAAGTAAAGTAAAAGAGAGAGAGAGAGAGAGAAAAAAAAAAAAAAAAAAAAAAAAAAAAGAGAGAATAGAATAGGAGGGTGTGATAGTTATATTCTAACTTATAGTGCGTGCTAGATTTCTCGTTCATACCCGTGTCAACACGGGGGATATGGCGTGAAGGACAAAGTTAAAAGGGGATTAAAGCATCTACCAACGATTTCCTCAAATAAATTATTATATATGTTTTATTGCATTACCAGAAATTGTCACCTGTCCAACATATCAAAATATTTCTATTCAATATTGGTTTAGCTTAAATTTAAACATAAGATTAAATAATCTTTTTGCAGATAATTTTAGTGATTACACAATTCAATCCTTTAACAATATAATACCCCCTTTCTACCCGCGGCAACACACGGGGAATACCTCTAGTTATTACTACTCTCTCAACCGAGCGCCACACATTTGCTGTTCACCTCCACCTCCCTTGGCTCGGACCTACTAGAAGCTTCTAGCAAAAAAAGCCCCCATCGTCTTGCCGCCGCTTTGCGCCATGGAGAACATTTGAGCACTTGCTTGTGGAGCTTGCGATGCGCGTCGCCATGCATGCAAAGCATCCTATGGAGGACCTCTTCAATCTGCGGGCCACTGTTTGCGGATGAAGCGGCGTCTTGCGACCCTGGTAGGACGAACATCCGGCTAGACACAGTGCTATCTCGGCGGGTCTGGCGGGGGGCATTTGTACTACTCGTGCGAGTCTCATCGCAAGCTTGCCTGGGTCGGCAACCCGGAGGGCGTGCCGGAGCGGGCATGCGCCATGTTCGTGGAAGGCCGCGACACCGTCTCGCCGCCTCGACAAAGCTGAAACAAACCGCCCGACTCGGGGCAAGCGGCGGCCGTGCGTTCACGCTCTTACGCTCTACAAAGCGGAACGCCGCCGCCGCCGATGACGGCGATGCCGAGAGGTGTTGCGGGGAGATCGGCGTGACTTCGGCGGCAACGCTTTGCCTCGGCGGACGAATGACGTGAAGCCGCCGCAAGCACTTCATGCGAGCAGCGGAAGTGTTACCGCGACGATTATTTAGCTGCCCGTAATAGTTTATTTATATTTTTTTGGAATTTTTGAAGCTTGAAAAATGTAGTTTTCGTTCCTCCATGTATGATTTACGGGTGCACGTAGCATTTACCTAGCGGGCGTGCGCGGGTCGATCTTTGCGATTGGGACCGGCCTCTTCTCTTAGCATGTAGACTTGTGGGTCCCATGACCTCTCCCTTTTCTCTCTTCCCCGCATGGAGCAACACAATGGAGGTTCTCTCAATGTGAGTTTCATACGGTTTCATAGGTGTTGGAAACAACGCTAGAGAGTTTCACCATGATGAAACTTTTCCCTTCTCTCTCCTCCCAGTTTCATGAAAAAAGCTAATGTGGCACCCTAATGTGCATGAAACCCTCCATGAAACCCCATTGAGGCGGCCTATGCATGAAAAACGAGAGGTTTTATTAGTTGTAAACATGCATTGTGTTATATTTTTCCAATTTGTGTTGTTTGGATGTTTGATTGCGGTTGAGGGGCCCCTTTGGATAGAAGGAGAGCAAAATGATAGGAAAAGGAAAAACATAAGAAACGAGTTGGCATAAGCCGAATCTGTGAAAATCCTATCCTAGTAGAGTACGAAATTCATTTAGTACTTCACCCGGTGAACAAAGGACACCGAAATGAATATAGTGAGCAGTTCTTTGGGAAAACAAAATCTTTGTACTCTTGTCTTTGTAAGTTTTTACTGAGACCGATCTTGCGAAAAAAGATGCGTAGGAGTAGTCGGCGTCCGTCCGTCCTTCGTTCGCCTCTTCCCAGTCGACGGGGCATCCATCACCGTCTTTGGTGCGGATGACCCGCTGCGCGACTGGCCTGCAAAAGGATTGGGCCGAACGGCGGTGGCGGGCGTGGGCCCCTATTCTGACCCGGTGTGAAGGATTAGCATGCATGAAACGAGAACTACTCCCAAACTGTTTGACCAAAACCTACTGTACACCTTTTACGGGACTCGCGCGGCCGGCCGACCAGGTCGAACTCGAACGCTTCTGGTTCCGTGTCGCAGAAGCGTCGGTTTAATAGCCGCCCGCGTTCTCAGCTTCCCCATGCTGCGGAAACGCCTACTTCTCACAACTAGTATGTGTGGCAACACGTATACCCTAATCTCTAATTATAAACCCTAAACCTAACCACGAATGCTAAATACTAAACATTACCTTGTAAAGATGAACTATATAGGTCTCAATTTCAAAAATTGGAAATTGAAATTTAAATTTTTTAAGTGACGTCGGATAGACAAACCACCAACATAACAATTGTAGTTCTCAAATATCCATGAGATCATTCCCATCTTGTGATGGGAAAACATGTAGGGGCTCCTTTGGATTGGAGGAGAAACATAGGAACTTTGAAGGATACAAATCCTATAGGAAAGAATCCTATGATGCCCTTTGGATTGCATGATAGGTAAAGGGGTTAGGCCCCCTCGCCTTTGGGAAAGTTAGATGCGCCCATTTGGCTCGACACCTCCGCCGGAGGGCACCGGCCGCCGCGGCGGTTCATCGAACCCACGTCCCTGCACCGGGCTTCGCACCCGCATTATTGCTGCTCAAAAAAAGCTCCATATAGTGCTATGGGCAGTTTTCTCTCGCAGTCTCTCGTCTCTTCCTTCTCCCATACTACACCTACTAGTAGTACTCTTCTCACCTCTCCTGTCTCCTCCGTCCTAACTTTCCAAACTCATCTCAACCAAACAAGAGTAGAGAGCGGCCCGACACAGGGGTCTGCCTCGCCTTCGCCTTCGCCTTCGTCTCCATCCGCCTTCGCCTTCGTCTCCATCTCCTAGGTAGGTGCACCTCTTTATCACATCCATGCAGCTAGATATGTTTTTTCATATGGTTTTGAAGCGACAAATCTGAAGTTTTTTTCTTTTTGGTGGTTGCGGATCTGGATCGAGTCCCAGCTATTCAGATCTCGACTTCATGTGGTCTCACGAAGTCCGGCCGCTCGATCTCTTGTTTTAGCTAGTGTTGGGTTGGGAAGCGGTAGAAGAAAATGTCGCAAAAGAAGCACGTCTTCTTGGGTAAACACCGCTGAGATCTCTAAAATGCATTTCCTTTTTTGAAGTTTTTTTAGTGGCTAAAAGGGTTTTGTTTTGTCTTTATATTTTTATGATTCATGCTAGCCACAAAGACCTACGCGGGGAGATTATAAAATGATGGGGAGGAGGTCAAAGAAAATGTGGCAAGAAAAGCACATTTTCTTTGTATTGTCTTTCAATCCCTCCTTGCGATCAAGTGTCCTCGGAATGGATGTCTCCCTCCGAGGCACTTCTCTCTGGCTTCTGATGACATGAATAGAAGCGATAGCGGTTAGATAGGTCTCGAGCCTTAATCATGCTCATGGCTAGAGCTTAGGACCTGCCACGGAGATTATAATCTGCCAAGGGCCGCAAGCGTCTCGGCGGTCTTTGTTGTCTCTACTAGAGTGCGGATAGGAGGAGGGCGCCTTCTAAACGGATGCTCCCTACTCGAATTTGTATTGAACTGTATTGCTAGTTTATGCTAGTTTGTGCATTGTAGCTCAACAAACGAATTCAGCTTGATCTGTTCCGTAAAAGAGGCAAATTTTGGCCTTGTTTAAACAAATTTGGCATCGAACACTCACCTCATTCTCTCTCTCGATCGATCGAGCAGGCATGAGTGTTCGGGCATGTCATCATGATTACGATTCTCTGGGGCCCGTGGTGGTGCGGATGACAACTTGTGAGGGTGGGCCAGACGGCGAGTTTTTATATTCCCAAAAAAGTTTTGACATAAACCTTTTCCAACAATACTACGAGGGGACTCGCGCGGCGGCGGGCAAAGGCGAGCCCGCCGGCCGTGGCAACGTGAACGTTTTTGGTTCCTTGTCACGAAGCATCGGAATTATAGGCGAGAGAGAAAATGGCCATCGGCAGGCCCCACAATTTAAAATACCCAAAAAAAATGTTTTAACTAAGAAACCAAAAATCTAAATTAAATTCTGATTACACCATTAAATTTGTCAATTAATTCTTCAAAACAAGATATCACATGGATATAGTATTTAGATAAAATTACAAGTGGGCCCACACGATGGTAGTTGGGATAGAGTAGGACAAACTTTTTTCGGGGCCCAAATTCCTAATTCTCCCATAGTCCTATTACTCCAAACAATGTTTGAAATTTCGAAAATACTCCCTCCGTTCCATAATACTTGCAATTCTTTGACTCATGTAAACGTGTGTTTGACTTGCTTTCGTCTTATTCAAATTTTTATATAAATATAAATTATAAAACAAACAAAACATCATTACAATATCTTTAGTGATGTAATAAGTCATAACAAAAGTGGTAATATTTATTAAAAAAAGTTGAATAAGAGGAGAGGTCAAACACGGTTTATAAGAGTCAAAGAATTGCAAGTACTATTGTGGAGGGAGGGAGTAGCACACAAGTTCTGATCGCCCTTTTACATTAACCGTGGGACCATGGTGTGCATCGCACGAACACTCTACGATTTGCCACCTCGGATCCCTTTTAGTGCTACTATGGGCGATTTTCTCTCGTAGTCTCTTGTCTTTTCCTTCTCCCATACTACACCTCTTCTCATACTTGTACTAGTAGTACTCTTCTCACCTCATCTCCGTCCCGACTTTCCAAACTCATCTCAACCAAACAAGAGTAGAGAGCGGTCCGACACGGGGGGACTCGCCTTGGCCTTCGTCTCTCCATCCCAGGCGGTGGTGCTCTTTATCACATCCATGCGACTAGATATGGTTTTTCATGTGGTTTTTGAAACGAAAGAATCTACGAAGTTTTTTTTTTTTGGTGGTTGCGGATCTGGATCGAGTCCCGGCCGTTCAGATCTCGACTTCATGTGGTCTCTGAAGTCCCGGCCGCTCTGATCTCTAGTGTTTTAGCTAGTGTTGGGTTGGGAAGGAGGCCGAAGAAAATGTCGCAAAAGAAGCACGTCTTCTTGGGTAAACACCGCTGAGATCTCTAAAATGCATTTCCTTTTTTTGAAGTTTTTTTAGTGGCTCTAAATGTTTTGTCTTTACATTTTTGTGATTCATGCTAGCCACAAAGATCTACGCGGGAGATTATAAAAGGATGGGGAGGAGGTCGAAGAAAATGTGGCAAGAAAAGCACATTTTCTTTGTGCTTGTGAAGTCAAGGTCCTCAGGAATGGATGTCTCCTTCCGAGGCACTTCTTGGCACTTCCAATAGCATCTAGCACCGGATGCGGCGCAACGCCGAGAAACAGTCCGTTGTCTTACAAATTTATGTGACTCCTACTATATTGCTCAATGATTTGGTTCTTACATAGTAGTTTCTATCTTAAAGTTTGGCTCAGTCTTTGGAGGTCGCCGTCGGGCGGCTCCCCTCTCCTCGCTGAGTTGAGTATTTTTTCGAGTCGCGCTTCGAAAGACTCGAGAGACTCAGGTTCTGCTTGTTTCACTACAACTTCTGTGAGACCCTTTCACTACAACTTCGGAGATTATAATCCGGTAAAGCTCCTCGAGTGTGTCGTCATCCCTACTCGAGTGCGGACTCGAGGGACGTCCATATATGTCTTCGTAGCTTAGGTCTTGCTTCTTTTTTGACAATGTTAAACTTGCTCTTGCTTCATCTAGTTTCAACTTGTTATGTCTCACGGAATACTATTAAATCAGCCAAAATCGGGCGCTAGCAAAACAACCTGTTCTCCGTAATGTTGTTATATTATCAAAAAAAAAAATTGTTCAAATTTGGAATGCTCTGGCTCTCCAAGAATCATGATCGAACTGTATTGCTAGTTTGTGCATTATGGCTCAACAAACGAATTCAGCTTGATTTGTTCGTAAAGAGGCAAATTTTGGCCTTGTGTTGAAACACTCACCTCATTCTCTCTCGATCGATCGAGCAGGCATGTGAAATGAATACGTGACCCATGATGTACAAGACACCTCTTGTGTACCGCAGTGTGTTCGGCCGGCGTGTCATGATTACGATTCTACGAGACCCATCTTTGGAAAAAACGAGTTTGTAGGATGGTGCGATGACACTGCTGCGAGGATGGACCGAACGGCGAGTTTTTTATACTATACTACTCTCAGATTTCCCAAAAAAGTTTTGACCAAAACCTTTTCCAACAATACTACGGGGACTCGCGCGGCAGAGGTAGAGCCGGCCGGCGGCGGCAACGTGAACGCTCGTTCCTTGTCGCAGAAGCGTCGGATTAATTATAGACAAGAGAGAAAGCATGGCCACGGCGGCGCCACAATTTCAAATACCTAAAAATGTTTTAACCGACAAACCAAAAATCTAAATTAAATTCCGATTACACCATTAAATTTGTTTCAATTTGTTAACACCAAAATTTGGTAAAGCCTGGATGACCGATGTGCGGTATACGATGGTTCGATAAGGGGTCATTCGGCTAGCAAAAAGACAAGCAATAACGCTGTAGCATTCGGGAAGCCGCTGTTATTCGGCTAAGGAGCCTGAGTCCGAGAAGGAGCTGAGCATGAGATGGTTCGGCAAGCGAGGAGCGTCAACGAAGATATCCGAGGATGAGGGCCCACGTCACGTGCAGTTTCATGACTCCGAGAAGACTTGGAGGACAATGTATCTTAGCTAGATATTTTTCGTTATGTTTATTCGTAATTAGTTAGGACTCGTCAAAGCCCAGGGTATAAATATAAGACCCCCGGCAACTGTAAAACAATCTACCAAATCAATACAACCAACCCGGCTCCATGCCTTGGCTCCGGCCACCCTTCGAGTCTAGTCGTGTCGTCGATCTACTGCGAGAGGATTCATCGACCCGTCGACCTCCGTAAGTACCGGCGACCTTGCACCATGTCTAGTATCGTTAGGCGGATTTAGATTATTGCAAGTAGTCTTGTTCACGCTTAGTATCGTCGACGGTTTAAGCTATCGAGGGGCAAAGAGGGTTCTTTTGTCGATCATGAGCCATCCGGTGGGCTAAGGTCTGGCTAAGAGCTAGTTATCGGCTTCATTAGATTTTGGCAAGATCTAATGAATTCATTAAGTTACCATGTGTTGCAATGCTTTTATTTATTATTTAATTATGTTTGCACACACTTTTTGCCCAATTTAGATTGAAAGGTCTCGGCTTTATCTTATCATAGATCTAGTTGCTTCTAGTGCTCTCATTGTTTATCTTATTGTGCTACTAGATCTATCTGTTTATCATAGCCGAGATAGATCAATCTAAGTTGTTACATGTTGTGGGTTCGTATACGTTTAGATCTTGACAGGACTATATCATCCGGTGGATATAGATCTTTGGGTTACTCTAGAGCTAGTCATCCGGTGGACTAGAGATCAGTTTAATCTGATAGGTTTTTACGTAGGGGAGTTCCTTCTTCATGGACCCCGATTCGGCAAGCTTGCCGAACGCGGTTCTAACTTTCACGTGTAATAAGTATCAATAATGATATTTATGATTTACTTTCTTTTATTTATCATGTTGTCAATTAATTCGATCTATGCAATAGAGCTTTACGATAGCATACCATGATGATCGATTTTATTTGTTCAAACATGTCTTTTATGATCATTCGGCAGTCGTTATTACATTATATCTTTATATATGCTTACCGAATGCATTCATTATTTGTTGACAGATAGCTTTCATAGCTATATGTCTTTACAACTGGCCTTAGAGCCATACATGCGGAACTGTCTTGGTCTCACCGGGCATGTTCCGAGATCTCACGTTACCTCCTTGTCAATTAACGAGTCAAATTGACTAGCACGCCTCAAAACACTCGGGCGGTCAAGTAAAGCCAGCTATTCCGGCTTGTCGGTGTGTGTGCGGCGCAGGGAGTAGGATTTTGTGCCTACACACTTTTTGGCACGCCCGGGGGACAACTCAAGGTCAAGACACAATGCCCGATAACGTCGACAAGAACAATGTCATTCGGCTCGGATGGATGACCTGCGCGGCCGACCAAGAGGCCATGGTGAGAAATATGTGCAAACCTTCGCGCAAAAGTGCATGTCATGCTTCTCCAAGCACAAGAGCGGTACAATCATCCGTAAGACAGATCTTCCAAAGATATTGATGCCCTAAGTGACAAGGGATATGCTCAACAAGTTTCGATGAAGAAGAGGGGGGGGAAAGGAAGATGAAGAACCGACGCGCTGAAGAAATTCGTCGGATGGAAGAGATTGTTGCAAAATGCCGGGGGGAGCAATGACTAATCACAACACGGTGTTCTTCAATACTTTCCGTGACATCATGAAGAGCGACTTTGGACCCGAGATTGATCGGCACTTTGCGAAACGGTTTAGTGAGCTTTGGGGCCCGGATACATACATGTGCCAAAGCCACCACCAAGAAAAGGAGCTACAAATCAAGAAGGCGGAGGGGGAGAACAAGACACCCGAGAAGCCAAAGGAATCCAGAAGCCAAGACGCATGGAGAAGCGGTGTTTCGGTGTACACGGGAATCCTCCGAAGATACAACACTTATTCAATTGCTCCAATGGCCAGTGGGTTGCAGAGAAATCCCTTTGGCCCTGGTTATACAGAGTTCACTGACTACTCCACTATTCACGCTATGCCGAATCCTGGATATAAGCCAGCTGGACAGTCAGGAGGACAGTTTCATGGACCACAAGATTCAAATGTGGATATACTCCTAGCGAGGATGGCCGATATGATGCAACACCAATTTGGGATTAAGCCCAAGAATCGGCCCTATGTGTATCAGTCACCCTATCCAGACTGGTACAACAGGGTGGCGCTTCCTTCAAGATTGAAGCCTCCAACCGACTTGACCAAGTTCTCTGGACAGGACGACACCTCTACTACCGAACACATCAGTCGATATCTGATTCAGTTGGGAGAGCTTGCTAATGATGAAGCATGGAGGATTCGCTTCTTCCCATCATCCCTTACAGGGCCGGCTTTCACATGGTTTGCCACGTTGCCGGCCAATTCTATTGGAACATGGTCTGAGCTGGAAGACAAATTCCATTCATACTTCTACAGTGGTTCCAATGAAAAAGAGCTCGTCGACTTGATGGGGTTGACACGAAAATATAATGAGACACCACAGGGAGTTCTTACGCGAGTTCGGGAGACAAAGAATTCTTGCTACTCTTTGAGCTTGCGGACCATCGATTCTTGGTTGTGGCCATTCGGGGTATGCATCCGACCATCAGGGAAAAGCTAGCCGGCATGGAGTTTGATGACCTAGGACAACTCTCAAGGCGCCTGTCACTCATGGCCAATCAGTTCCAGAGCATCAAGAAGGACACCCGTTTTCAGAAAGGGGGCAATGTGTCTTATCAGGCATACCACCACTTTCTGGAAGAGGGAGAAGAAGAAGATGATGGCCAGGAAGACATAGCAGCTGCCGAATTCGCTTGGGGCAAGGAGCCCATCCGGGGTTAACCAAATACTGATGAAGACACTCAAGGGGGCATATGACTTCGACGTCTCCAAGTCGGAAAAGCTCTTTGAGTTCTTAGTCAAGGAAGGACGTATCAAGTTACCAGAAAATCATTCTATGAAACGTCCAGATTGGGTCAAGACTGGCAAGTATTGTGGCTTCCATGATATGATCACTCACAACATCATCGGGCCGAATCTTCAAGCAACAGATTCGAGGGGCTATACAAACAGGCCTCCTCAAGTTCAACAACAGCATGAAGGTGGATAAGGAGCCCTTCCCAGTAGGCATGGTTGCTTTTGATACATGCATGGTTTCTGCCAGTGATCCTAAGGGCAAAAGCCCAATGAAAGTGCTGACTTCTGAAAGGGCAAAGCAAAGTGGATCAGTTGACCCTAGTCGGCAAGTGTCTAGTGTAGAGCTCCAGCAGCATCGTGTTCGGTTTCCAAATAGCCGAACAGAGAAAGGAGAAACCTCCAAACCAAGGGTGACATCTCGCATACTGCTGAACAAGTGGCGAAGGCAGCAAGAGAAGCAGTATCGTAGGGATCAGCAGCTTGCAAGAGAACAGCAGCGGTATGAAGAGGAGATGTACCACCGAGAACAGGAGGAGTACATGAAAGAGCAAGAGGAGTCTCATTGGGATTGTCCTTTCTTTAGGCATTGCTGGAACGAAGGCTTGAAGCTGCCTGCTAGGAATAACCGCCTGAATGCAGTGAGCAATACCACGAGTACGGACAGGCGAAGTCAACCGCCGTCCCATCCAAGAAAGACCGGGGGCATGCTTCTCGGAGGGTGATCGGCGCTTAAAAATGAAGACAAAGAAACCTCACGTCGGTAAAAAGAATTGCGCATCAAGCTTGGGCTAATGTGGAGGATTCTGATGATGATCCGGACTCTCCTCGGGAGTATGTGTGGCAAAAGGGACAAGTGGTGCCCTCTCTGGTCTAAGGAAGAGCCGAAAGAGAAGAGTCCAACGTCTCGGGAATAAGGAGCTCAAGGAAGCAACAAAATTAGCATAAAATATATGGCGCCCAAAGAAGAAAACTCGGGAAGCCGGTCATTCGAAGAAAGAGTATTCGGCAAGTGGGCGTTCGGCCGGATGTTAGCATGGTGTTCTACATCCCGATAGAGTTTGTAGCCCCTACGTAGCAAGCCACCAATGATCCGAGGAACAAGATGCCTATTCGGATGAAGAGGCCTATTCTGATTTTGACAACAAAGAGATGATTGATCTCCTAGGACAGTTGGCTTTATCAAGACAAGCTATGTTCGACAGGCCTAGGAAGCACAACCATCTAAAGCCTCTTTACTTGAAGGGATACGTTAATGGAAAACCTCTGACTCATATGTTCGTCGATGGGGGAGCTGCAATCAATATCATGCCATATACAACTTTCGAGAAAAGGGGATGACCAAGGAGGATTTGCTCAAAACGCAGACATTGTGCTCAAGGACTTTCTTTGGAAATCCTTCGAGATACCCATGGAGCCGTTCACGTTGAGTTGATGATCGGCTCAAAGACTTTGATCACTACTTTCTTTGTGGTCGATAGTAAGGGGTCCTACGACTTATTACTTGGAAGAGATTGGATCCATGCTAACTGCTATGCTCCATCTACCATGCATCAAGTCCTCATCCAATGGAACGGTGATGACGTCGAGATAGTGCAAGGCGATGATTCGGTTAGCATTGCCGCCATCGAACCATCGCTCGGGAATATGAAGGCGTGGAATGCTTTTCGGGAAGAGAATGGGAAGAAGGTCCCAGTCAAGTACTCGCTACAAAGACCAACAACCGATCGAGATAGTCGGCTCTCATAGTAATTTCTAAGGAAAGATTTTGTGTCGGCTTTTAAAGAATCAATTATTGCCAAATGTGATTGGCCGACACGTATGATTCAATGGTTTTGAGCAAAGAGATTTGTTCTATTCATAAGAGATAGCCGATGTGTAAATCATCGCCTTTAGCGTAAAAAATACTCCACAAAAATTGGAGAACAAAATAGAAGCATAAATATTGTTATGTCGCCTTTAGTGCAAAAAATATAAAATAAAAATCAATATAGAAACGAGAAGGGTCTTTATTCAAGATTTCGAGAGACATGTCGCAAAAGTATTGCCGAATACATTACAAAGGATTTCTACTTGGAATATATCACAAAAGATTCCTACTTGGTCCTAATCCTAAGTACTACTCGGCACCATCCTCGGTCACAATTGCAGTTCTTCACTTCTTCTTCATGGCATCCTTAATCTTATCGACGATCTCTTGGATGCGTGGCGCCTATGGGTTCACTGGCATGTCGAGTGCTCGCACCGGACTTGATATTTGCTTCCACGAAGGCGCTTGTGGCGCTCGGGCACTCTAAAGGAAATGAGAAACAATCGGGTTCACCAAAGCAAAGAACGTATGGACAGGTTAGGATTAAAACTTACCTCCAATGTGGACCTCTAGGGCCATACGGCGTTCACGCTCAGTAGCGGCATAAGGGGTCATCACGTCCGGATCCGCACTCAAGCTCCCTACGGCGACGTTTCTCTTCACGCAATTGCTTGCGGAGAGTTTTCAAGTCCGGCTGGAGAATCCTCATCGGAAGAAATGATGGGATTGGGATTGGAATGCGTCTAGTGCCAAACAAGAAGTCAGGTGCATTGGTGATCTAGAGGCGAGAAGGGTTAGAGTGCATCAAGATAAGAGGAAACTAAAATCTGCAAGAATTCTATCTTACCCGAGCGAATGCGAGCCGGTGGTGGAGGACCTTGGACTGTTGATTCCTCGGCAACTTCTTTGCCTTTGTCTGCCATTAGATTACTAGTGCTAGTGAAAAGTGCTTGATGGAAAGAGGAAGGAAATTGAAAGACGTAATTGCGGTTTCAATTTCGCTTGCGTTTGGACATATAAGGCCGTGTACTTGATGGAAAGGAAGATGATTGGCCGAGATATTTTAAATTATATATTTTTCGAGATTGCTTATTAAGGAAGCCATCTTTACTCGTTCCATCTCCCCTCGGATTGACATTTTTGCCCCCCCGGTTGGTTTATTGGGAGAAGAGAAAGGCGAGCACATTTAATGATACAAAGGAAATGGTGTCCGCGAGTTTTCTAGAAATCAAATTTCTTATATTATTTGAGGATTTGATTGATAATGACATCGAGCAAGATTCGTCGCTTTGTTCAACAAGGATTTCATCCGTATTTACAAGAACAGAGGGCCAATATACAAGGGCAATCAATGTGAATAAAGAATTTCATTGATCATTCAAACTGGTAAAAAAGGGGTCATGGAATCCGGTTCCTCTACGTTTCGAGCTATCAGGGGCAAGAGGGTTCTTTTGTCGATCATGAGCCATCTGGTGGGCTAAGGTCTGGCTAAGAGCTAGTTATCGGCTTCATTAGATTTTGGCAAAATCTAATGAATTCATTAAGTTACCATGTGTTGCAATGCTTTTATTTATTATTTAATTATGTTTGCACACACTTTTTGCCCAATTTAGATTGAAAGGTCTCGGCTTTATCTTATCATAGATCTAGTTGCTTCTAGTGCTCTCATTGTTTATCTTATTGTGCTACTAGATCTATCTGCTTATCATAGCCGAGATAGATCAATCTAAGTTGTTACATGTTGTGGGTTCGTACACGTTTAGATCTTGACAGACTATATCATCCGGTGGATATAGATCTTTGGGTTACTCTAGAGCTAGTCATCCGGTGGAATAGAGATCGGTTTAATCGATAGGTTTTTACGTAGGGGAGCTCCTTCTTCATGGACCCGATTCGGCAAGCTTGCCGAACGCAGCTTCTTTTCTTTCACGTGTAATAAGTATCAATAATGATATTTATGATTTACTTTCTTTTATTTATCATGTTGTCAATTAATTCGATCTATGCAATAGAGCTTTACGATAGCATACCATGATGATCGATTTTATTTGTTCAAACATGTCTTTTATGATCATTTAGCGGTCGTTATTACATTATATCTTTATATATGCTTACCGAATGCATTCATTATTTATTGACAGATAGGTTTCATAGCTATATGTCTTTACAACTGGCCTTAGAGCCATACATGCGAACTGTCTTGGTCTCACCTCGCATGTTCCGGATCTCACGTTTACCTCCTTGTCAATTAACAAAGTCAAATTGATCGGCACGCCAAGACACTTTCGAGGCGGTCGAGTAAAGCCGCCTATTCCGGCTTGTCGTTGTGTGCGGCGTAGTGGAGTAGGATTTTTGTGCCTACACAATTAATTCTTCAAAACAAGATATCACATGGATATATTTAGATAAAATTACAAGTGGGCCCACATGATGGTCGTTGGGATAGAGTAGGACAAACTTTTTTTCGGGGCCAAATTCCTAATTCTCCCGGTCCTATTACTACTCCAAATAGACAAAAGTTACAAATGCGCCCTTTACATTAACCGTGGGACCATTGTGTCCGTGTTGAACACTCTACGGTTGGCCTGGGGGCTCAACGCGGTTGTGTGCCTCAACCCAACCTTGATTCATGTCCCTACCTTAGCCCGGCGGTGTAGAGCTGCGCGTCGACGACTCCCACGTCTGTGTACGGCCGGAAGAATGCATGACCCACGAGGGCGAGGGGAGCGACGTCGTCCGGTACTGCTCCGCTCGGTGCCGCCTCCGTTTTGAGTTCATACTCTTGCCGTTCAAATTGAGCAGCTTAGCGGTATACGCCTTGATGAGGATGTGCAACATGTCCCTAAACTAGCTTTATTTGGTTTTTCGTTGTCATATTGTTGTGTAAACATCGGTTACGCTTTAGTTTGCAACATGTGTTTATTTCCCTCTGTTGAGTTTGTAATATAATTATTAGAAATTTAGGCGAGAGCTCACGAGGGTTAGCGATGAGATGCTCGCCGGCGACCATGGCGGCGTCTTGTGGAGTTGCGCTCCCGGCAATGTCATCTCCGATGGGAACTATTAAAGTTTTGGTTGTGTGCATGCCATCTCCTAACATTAATGATGTTGTTAGTCTTACGAAATGTTTCCCCGCCCTCCAAAAAGCCGGTAACTAACATTTGGATCAAAAATTCATATGTACCTTACATTCCACATTTAGTTTCTAGCTTATATTGCTTGAAGAGATTTTTTTACACGCTCAAATGTAGCTGATATTTCTTGATATTTATGAATTGAATTTGTTTATGTGTAATCTGAATTATGTTTGAATGAAAGTTCATTTAGTCAAAATTATGCAATCGTTGTCACTACGTTTTGCGGGTGTTCAAATCAGGACATTTTTTGTTTGTTTTATTTGCGTGGTCTCTTTGAAGGACAGGTCAAAAAGGGTGAAGCACCCATTATGCCCTTGATCATATCTTGATTGTCTTCAAAGCCACCTTAAGAAACCGAATGCTTGTTAGATTACAAGGGCAGAAGAGAGATGTGAAATTTGTCAACTTCTTTATTACAAACGCCAAAGTTCGGAGAAAATAGAATTTCGGCATGGGCGTGCCAAATGCGATTTTGAATATGTGGATGCACGCCTAGCGAAACTGAAACTAATGTTCAGCGCTTTCAAGGACATAAAAGTAACATTTTTTTTGCCTTGTGCTCTACCTTGACCTTGTGCACATCAGGGATACTCCGTATGCATGATAGGATAGGAGTACTTGTTGTGTGTGACCGAGCATTAAATTCCGATTACACCATTAAATTTGTTTCAATTAATTCTTCAAAACAAGATATCACATGGATATATTTAGATAAAACTACAAGTGGGCCCACACGATGGTAGTTGGGATAGAGTAGGACAAACTTTTTTCAGGGCCAAATTCCTAATTCTCCCATAGTCCTATTACTCCAAACAATGTTTGAAATTTCGAAATAGCACACAAGTTACAGTCGCCCTTTTACATAAACCGTGGGACCATGGTGTCTGTATCGAACACTCTACAGTTGCCACCTCGGATTCCTTTATAGTGCTACTATGGGCGCAGTTTTCTCTCACAGTCTCTCATCTCTTCCTTCTCCCATACTACACATCTTCTCATATCTCATACTTGTACTAGTAGTACTCTTCTCACCTCTTCTCCCGTCTCGACTTTTCAAACTCATCTCAAGCAAATAAGAGTAGAGAGCGGTCCGACACGGGGGGATCGCCTTCGCTCGTCTCCATCCCGGGCGGGTGCACCTCTTTATCACATCCATGTAGCTAGATATGGTTTTTCATGTGGTTCTAGAAACACCAAATACGTAAGTTTTTTTTTCCTTTTTGGTGGTTGCGGTCCGGGGTCGACGCGGAAGCACATCTTCTTTTCTTTTTTTTGATGGTTGCGGATCTGGGGTCCATCGCGGAAGCACATCTTCTTTTCTTTTTTGGTGGTTGCAGATCCGGGGTCCGTCGCGGAAGCACATCCGCTTGGGTAAACACCGAAATCTAGATTGTAAAGTGCATTATCCTTCCTTTCTTGAAGTGTTTTCTCGAATGGATCTAAAAGTTTTTTTGTGTTTGTCTTACATATCCGCATTGTGACTCATGCTACCTTCTACAACCACGAGAGATCTAAGCGGGAGATTATTAAAGGATGAAGGAGGAGCGATGTGCAAAAAACAATGTGAGCAAAGCTTCATGTTGTTCTCCTCTGATCGACACCACAGCTCCATGGCAGAGATAGGTTAGACGTTTCAGATTGGTGTTTATCCCTGACCCAAGTGTTTGAGAGCCCTAAAAACTCGAAACTCAAGTTTTGCTTGTTTCTCTAGAACTTGTAGAGAGACCCTTTGAGTGGACTTCGACGAGTGGGGCTCACGGCCGTAGGACTATAATCTCCCGTGTAGGTCTCGAGCCCTAGTCATGGGCACAGCTAGCGCTTAAGACCTGCGCAGGAGATTATAATCCCACCGCAAGCTCTGGAGGGTGTTGTCGTCCCTACTTGAGTCCGGACCCGAGGGACGCCCATATATGTCTTTGTAGCTTAGGTCTTGCTTCCTCTCTTTGACAATATTAAAGCTTGCTTTTGCTTCATCTTGTTTCAAACTTGTTATGTCTCACGGAATACTATTAAATCGGCCAAAATCGGCGCTAGCAAAACAACCTGTTATCCGTAATGTTGTTATATTATCAAAAAATTGTTCAAATTTGGAATGCTCTGGCTCTCCAAGAATCTATATCGAACCTGTATTGCTAGTTTGTGCATTGTGGCTCAACAAACGAATTCAGCTTGATTTGTTCCGTAAAGAGGCAAATTTTGGCCTTGTGTTGAAACACTCACCTCATTCTCTCTCGATCGATCGAACAGGGCCTCGTGAAATGAATACGTGACCCGTGATGTAATTTGTACACCTCCATCAGATATCTGGGTGTTCAGCGAGCATGTCATGATTACGATTCTGAGCACCAGTCTTTGGAAAAACGAGTCTATAGGATGGTGCGAGATGACACCGCGAGGATGGACGGAACGACGAGTTTTTATACTATACTACTATCTGTATTTCCCAAAAAAGTTTTGACCAAAACCTTTTCCAACAATACTACGAGGGGACTCGCGGCCGGCGGAGGCGAGGCCGGCCGGCCAGGCAACGTGAATGCTTCTAGTTCCTTGTCGTAGAAGCGTCCGATTAATTATAGACGAGAGAGAGCATGGCCACCGGCGGGCCCCCACAATTTCAAATACCTAAAAATGTTTTAACGAGAAACCAAAAATCTAAATTAAATTCGATTACACTATCATGGGTATTTATTAAGTGCTAAAAGAATATGAAGGATTCCGCAGCGCCGAACACCTACCATTGTAGCTTTTTCCTAGGATGAGTATTCTAGAGTATCGTATCCACGAGGGAAGCGTTGGTTAAAGAATCTAATAAGTCACAATCATGCATCTATTAACTAAGCAAACCACTAACTAAAGTGAGGGGTAAATGGTAAATGATAGGAGTTATGAATAATATCAATCACACAGAGAATTTCTAATGATAAATGTATAGTAGCACGTTGAGAGGACAAATGGGAGAGATCTTGGTTCCTATGTACTTCTCTATTACTTAGGTTCTATGATAGTAATCATACCATCACACTTTGGGATATCGAACACTAGCCACGAGGGGGATGAGAAGGGGGCTAGGAAGCTCCGACTACGGTCCTACAAACACCAACCCGAACGTGGTGGAATACATCGCCATCGTGGTCACCACCACAGGGCTACCACAAACAATCCGTGGGGTTGGGTGCAATCTCAGGTAACCTCTAGTCCGCATAACACCATGTCTACACTATCAATTACTACTCTAATTATGTCTATAACTAGAGCACTCGATCGAGCGAAGATCCCATGCAAAGGCATAACAACTATGCTAACCAAATAGTAAATAGAGAAGATAAATATATAACAAATCATAATGTCTTACAAAGGAAGGATACAAGACATACCAAACTCAGAGATTCCTCCGAACAGGAGCATAGCTCCGCTCTCCCTAACTCTCTAGTTGCTAATCTACTACATTGGAGAGTCTAGCCTTAATTCTCTAGTGGAGAGGTTGTCCTCACATTGGGACACCTCCAAGACCAACAGGTCAAAGGATATGAATGGAATGAATTAGGGTTTCACCCTGGGGGCAGGGGGTCTCCTTATATAGCCCTAGGCGATGCACGACAGCCCTTGGATCAAATTGCCCTTGAGCAACGGTGTAGATCTCTTCTTAATGGCGGTTATGAACCGACCTAACAAGACGCTCACCGACAGTGGCACCCGGAGGGCGGTCGCCCTAGAAGGTGGCTGCGCGCGCCCTGGCCCCACGCCCGGTGGGCCCCAAACCTGTGGGTCGTGCCTTCCGGTCTCTTCCGGAATGTTCTTACATGGGTTTCAAGTTGGATTGCTTCACGGATACGTCTTTATGTCGTAGGGCTTGCAAACTCTTGGGCGTTTTCTGTTTAATCCACGAAAATATATAAATCACCAAAACTCGTGGAATTATGTCAAGAAACTCCCTATACTATGTTGATATTCATTTTAAGCCCTTATTTCAGTTTTAAAAAAGCCTATATATTTTATGCTATAACAGGTGTCAACAAGCTCCCCCAAGCTTACCCTTTGCTAGTCCCTAGCAAAGCCAAACTCAGCAATGGATCAGGAGTTGCTACAACGCTTTCACGCCTCAAAAGTACACATGCTTTCAAACAAAATTTCTCCTCCGGATTAGAATAAACTTTTCCAACCTTCAACTTACCCATATTACCTTTAACCATGGAGCTTATAGCCTTTTCTTAGGATCTTGGGCAATTGAAAGATAGAACAATCAAGTCAAGCACCATGTCTCAAACTCTTTGTTCAACTATCATTCCTGGTTTTTGCGGGTTTTCAAAATAAAACTCAAAAGTTCCATAGTATGACCCTTTCAAGTCTATCATTTGTGGTATTTGTGGATCCTCACTAGGCAATAATGTTGTGTTGCCTTTCTCTCTTAATATGTGGTATTTTTGAACTAAGGTAGTAGGACACTATGCCTTCTTCTCTCTCACCCTATATCTGAGGCTTATATGTGGAGCTCATAGGTGGGAGAAAACTAAATTTACTTACTAAGCATATATTGTAAAGTCAAGCAATGGATCCAAAGTCACGAGTCATACTGCATGTGCATGTGTATGGTGTAGTGGAATGAATATGATGGTAGGAGTATGAGGCGAATGAAGTGAAAGCCTAATTCTACTTTGCTCCTATAGGAAACATATCTCTCTCTTTAAGACTTGAAAGTATTTGGGAGAACCTGGGTCTGTATACTCTTTCTATTCTTTTTTTTTTTCATGGAGAGGCGGGCATCTAAGTACCCATTGTTTTATTGCGGACACTTGTCCATTTTTTAACTCTCCTTTCTTTTTTTTTTTTTTTTTTCTTTTTTTTTAGGGAGGTAGGCTCTACTCGCCTCGTAGGACACTTGTCCATTTTTCATCTCCCCTTTTCTTCTTTCTTTCTTTCTCTTTTTTTTTGACTATACAACCCAAGCCTCTTTTTTGTAATAAACTTGTAGAGAGATAGAAACAGGGGATAGAGGAGCTTTTATGAGATGTTGGCTAAGTGGATATGTGTGGGAAATATTTTTGGTTGTTCTCTCCTAGGGTAGGAGAGAACATTTTTTTTGGTGGATCTATATGGCGGATATTTGGTGGATGCGTACTTCTAGGGTAGAAATAGCATAAGTGCAAGTGAATAGAGTGGAGTGGAGTGTGTGCATGAGTAGCAAAGATGGCAAGTTTCTAAGGGTCAACAAAGATTGACCAAATTCAATGCAAAATAAGTAACCTATATATATAACAAAAAGGGGTTTTCCTTTCTAAAGAACATGTATATATATGGTCGTGGTAGGATTTTCAACACTCTTGTCATATAGGAACTCATCATGTGTACTTTTAATTTTCAAAAGATAAATCTCCGTAACTCTAGTATCACTAGGAGTCATATAGGAACTCATCATGTGTACTTTTAATTTTCAAAAGATAAATCTCCGAACTCTAGTATCACTAGGAGTAAGATAAATAGCAGCTCAGGACTTTCATATATCATATCCGTCAATCACCTAGACCTTAGAGCAAGCAATTCTTAGTTCAATAATCAAACTAAACACCATGTCTAATTTAATTAAGGAAGGCTATTTAACCTAAGCACCACGCTTAATTTAAAAGCCTTTGGAAATACCCTATAGAAGCACTTCCAAACCAAAGCATGCTATAGTAAGCAAAGGTAGCATGAAAGCACTATAGAGATTTATCAAATAGAGATGAAAGAGCATGATCATGGTGATTTTTTTGGAGATGCAAACTATATGGATATATGCAAGGAAATAAACATGCAATGGGTCTACTATGAGAAAGCATAAACTAAGTGGAGTGAATGCATGAATTGATCAAGTAAACATGCAATGCAATGCAAGAAATTAAATGATAACTACTCAATTAATTTATAGTCCATGAGCAAGAAGACTTTCTCACCTTTATTAATCATACTTACCATGATGTGCGACTTCTATGTATGCGTCACATGAGATATGGGCATTGAATTCTTGTGGCGACTTCTTTTCCAATCTATATATGGTTAATTTAAATACATACCTTTGAGATGGCAGGGGTTCCAATGTTGATGAATCTTGAATGATCGAGGCACCACGGGTTCTTCAATGTTTTTTTTTTTTTTTTTTCTTGTGGAATCTTGTCGGGAAGATCGCAACGACATCTTTTGTCCTGTCTATTCCACAACTCAACAGAACAAGGGTAATCCTACTAAAGCTAGCGATACACTAAATTAGCGTACATCAAGATCATTATTAAAATCTTGTCGCCAAATGCTTCCAACAACGCCAAAAAGCTTGTTGGTATTTATTAAGTGCTAAAAGAATATGAAGGATTCCGCAGCGCCGTAACACCTACCATTGTAGCTTTTCCCTAGGATGAGTATTCTAGAGTATCGTATCCACAGGGGAAGCGTTGGTTAAAGAATCTAATAAGTCACAATCATGCATCTATTAACTAAGCAAACCGCTAACTAAAGTGAGGGGGTAAATGGTAAATGATAGGAGTTATGAATAATATCAATCACACAGGAGAATTCCTAATGATAAATGTATAGTAGCACGTTGAGAGGGCACAAAGGAGAGATCTTGGTTCCTATGTACTTCTCTATTACTTAGGTTCTATGATAGTAATCATACCATCACACTTTGGGACATCGAACACTAGCCACGCATGGGGATGAGAAGGGGGCTAGGAAGCTCCGACTCACGGTCCTACAAACACCAACCCGAACGTGATGGAATACATCGGCCATCGTGGCCGTCACCCACCGGGGCTACCACAAACAATCCGTGGGGTTGGGTGCAATCTCAAGGTAACCTCTAGTCCGCACACCATGTCTACACTATCAATTACTACTCTAATTATGTCTATAACTAGAGCACTCGATGCGAGCGAAGATCCCATGCAAAGGCATAACAACTATGCTAACCAAATAGTAAATAGAGAAGATAAATATATAACAAATCATAATGTCTTACAAAGGAAGGATACAAGACATACCAAACTCGGTAGATTCCTCCGAACGGGAGCATAGCTCGCTTCTCCCTAACTCTCTAGTTGCAAATCTACTACATTGGAGAGTCTAGCCTTAATTCTCTAGTGGAGAGGTTGTCCTCACATTGGGACACCTCCAAGACCAACAGGTCAAAGGATATGAATGGAATGAATTAGGGTTTCACCCTGGGGGCAGGGGGTCTCCTTATATAGCCCTAGGCGATGCACGACCCCCTTGGATCAAACCGACCTTGAGCAACGGTGTAGATCTCTTCTTAATGGCCCGGTTATGAACCGACCTAACAAGACGCTCACGGCGACGTGGGACCGGAGGGCGGCCGCCCTAGAAGGTGGCCGCGGCCGCTGGGCCCCACGCCGTGGGCCCCAAATTGTGGGTCGTGCCTTCCGGTCTCTTCCGGAATGTTCTTACGTGGGTTTCAAGTTGGATTGCTTCACGGATACGTCTTTTATGTCGTAGGGCTTGCAAACTCTTGGGCGTTTTTCTGTTTAATCCCTCGAAAATATATAAATCACCAAAACTCGTGGAATTATGTCGAGAAAGTCCCTATACTATGTTGATATTCATTTTAAGCCCTTATTTCAGTTTTAAAAGCCTATATATTTTATGCTATAACAGTGTCAACAACTACTAAATTTGTTTCAATTAATTATTCAAAACATGATATCACATGGATATATTTAGACAAAATTACAAGTGGGCCCACACTATGGTAGTTGGGATAGAGTCGGACAAACTTTTTTCAGGGGCCAAATTCCTAATTCTCCCATAGCCCTATTATACTCCAAATAATGTTTGAAATTTCGAAATAGCACACAAGTTACTGATCGCCCTTTTACATTAATCGTGGGACCATGGTGTCTGCATCGAACACTCTACAAAGAGCCACCTCGAATTCCTTTATAGTGCTACTATGGGCGCTTTCTCAGCCTCTCTCTCGTCACTTCCTTCTCCCATACTACACCTCTTCTCATACTGTACTAGTAGTACTCTTCTCACCTCTTCTCCGTCTCCGACTTTCCAAACTCATCTCAAGCAAACAAGAGTAGAGAGCGGTCGACATGAGGGGGCGCCTCGCCTTCGCCTTTGTCTCCATCCCGGACAGTGCACCTCTTTATCACATCCATGCAGCTAGATATGGTTTTTCATGTGGTTTTAGAAACAACAAATACGTAAGTTTTTTTTTTTTGGTGGTTGCAGATCTGGGTCCGTCGCGAAGCACATCTTCTTTTCTTTTTTTGGTTGCAGATCTGGGGTCCGTCGCGGAAGCATATCTTCTTGGGTAAGCACCGAAATCTAGATTGTAAAGTGCATTATCCTTCCTTTTTTTGAATGGCTCTAAAAAGGTTTGCTATCTAGCTTGTACAACATTGCTCAATAATTTTGTCGTCTTAAATACCTTTTTCCGATGATTGATCCTAGGTACAAACCCAAAGACCCACGCGGGAGATTATAAAAGTGCTAGCCATTCCATTAATATCCACCTGGTGTATGTGCTAGCCATTCCTTTAATATACAAGTCATCCTGCAGGATTCAAAAAAAAAAGTCATCCTGCACTTGTCCTTGGTGTTTGCAAACTTGATTCAAACACCGCCGACATGGTGTGTGCAATGTCGGCTTCGTCGCTGCCTTGGCCCCTCCTACTCATCCATGCTTTCTGGAGTAATTAGCGGTAGCTATAGTTGGTACTCATTGTCCCTATTAACATCGGCGAAAACATCAACGAGAGGGGCTCGTGACCGTCGTCTGTGAAGTTTCGGCCTCTCTGATTCAGGGTGTTTTGGGCGGAGGCCGAAAAAATGTCGCAAGAGAAGCACATCTTCTTGGGTGAGCACCGAAATCTAGATTGTAAAGTGCATTATCCTTCCTTTTTTTTTTGAAGGTTTTTTAAATGGCTCTAAAAAGGTTTTGTTTTGTCTTGCATATCGTATTGTCTCATGCTATAGCTTGTACAAAGATTGCTCAATAATTTTGTTGTCTTAAATACTTTTTTCCGATTGATCCTAGGTACAAACCCAAAAGACCCACGCGGGAGATTATAAAAAGGATGGGAGGCGTGAAAAGCACATCCCGGTTGGTGTGCTCCTATTCGAGATTGGCAACCACAACGGCGTGCTCCTTTTTGATATTTGCAACCACCTCTGCCTTTGCCATTTGCGGCTCCTACGGGGCCTCGGCTGTTTTGCCTTTTGGGCTCATCATTTAGCGGGGCTTTGCTTGAGTTGCACAACTTCGTCCTCATGTTGCGCCTTGGCGCCGCAATTGCCTGCTTTTGATGCGCAATGTCGCCTTCATCTTTGGGCCTTAGCCGCGCCCTCCTACTCATCTACTTTGGAGTAATTTGAAGATAATAAATCTTGCGTTCTAGGCCCAAGGTGTGGTGCGCTCCAAGTGAACAATGAGTGATCTCTACCTTGACGTGCACATTAGGGATATGCATCCCATGATATGAGTATTGTTGATCTTTATGAGCATCCATTGTGTGTGACCAAGCATATTATGACCTATGTTGCTTGTAAACTCGTGTCATATATTGTACATTGTGGAGAGTTTACAATGGATGGAACTTCTACTCATGTGTCAAATTTGATTGTGTGAACATCTAGCTTGTCATATTTTTCTTTTGTCATATTTTAAAAATTGAGATGCCGACTTCATAAGACTAATGACGTAACTTGTTTGTTTACTCTATGGCACTTTCGCCGCACCTGGTTGATAGTGCGCTTTTATGGTTTATTGAAACTTTGTTTGTCAAGATGACCGCTTGTGGTTTCGAATCGATTTCTTTGTGTACACATCCGTAGTGATTACTTTGGTTGTGTGAAGGCTAGTGTTGTCAATGCATTCTGCGTGTGCGGATTGAGCTTTATCATGGCAATGAAGCAAGACCGGAATGGAAGGGTCATTCGTAAGGGTTTTTTTGGTGATCGATCTTATCTTTGTCTTGACTTACTTTTGGTGATGATGTACTATCTAGCTAAGCTAGTATTAAAACTATGTGATGATCGATGCAAACTCGATAACCGCTTGCTCAATTTGATAAAATATCGATGCTAGTAGCTTGTTCGTACAAATTGTTGACCACACATACATATGCTTCGCACCCGTCTTTGGATACAGGCGATCGTAAAATACGTATATATTATTATATTGAACTTGTTGCCCGTGGGACCATCTTGTCTCAGGTTCCATCCCAACTCCACTCGCTCTGCGTGGGGAGTGGACGAACAATACTTGACGGCCCTGTTGTGAACAATTCCGGTGCTGGGCCAACTTGGGTCGTGAATTCTTAGCCCGAGGCCCAAGCCGCTTAAGAATCGACGACCTTAGCGGTCCGATCAAATAGATAGATCCAAAGATGAAGAAACCTAGGTTCGCCGGAAATGGCGAGTCATCCGGCCGATCCATAAAAACCAGCCTTCAAACCCCGGCCGCTAGCTCCAATCTTATCGGAACCTCCCGGACGCCATTCTCACCACCATCATCTCCCTCCTACCAATCGACAATGGCCGCCAGGCGCAAGTATTATCTACCGGTGGTGCCCCCTATGGCGGAACTCTCCGCCAACCTCTCGCGACGGCGACATCAAGCTCATCAAGCGCAAAGCGCAAAAGCGCCAGACCTATATTTGACGTCGTGCGGATCGTATCTCGGATCATCTCCAATCATTCGGTCCCTTTCCGGCCGTCCCTTTGGTTGGCAAAGAATAGACGACATCTATCCGGATCTACAGTGTCCGGCTTCAATCCCCTAAATCGATAGCCTTGAGCATCTCGAGCTTTGGAACGCATTCACATATCCGGTGCCGGAGCCGCCAGGCCAATTTCTATTATCCTCCTCCCTTTGCGCTCTCACCATCATCGGATGATAGACTGGACCTAGACTACACCATGAGTTCGCCAAGTTTCCTCTTTGATTTAGATAGTTTACATTTCGCCAATATGAAAGAGCTTACCATCCAAATAAGATGGCTATCGGGGACAAAATGCTCCATACGCTTCTCTCCAAATGCCCTATACTACGTAGTTTGGTACTCGCCCGTAAATGTCGGACTTTCTTACATCCGCATAACTAATTGTACACTTAGGTCGCTTTGGTCTTTCCCAAGAAGATTTATCTCGAGTCCGAGCAAATTCTCAAAGAAGTGGTGATTGAGGATGCTCCTCTTTTAGAAAAGCTATTCATTGAACGCCACCATTACTCGCCCCCATTCTAATATTGAGCCCCGCTTGGCTGAACGTTCGCATCCAAATGGCTCCAAAGCTTCAGCTCTTGGGGGCCCTAGAATTCGCCCCTACGATATTCGAGTTTGGTATTTGTAAGGTGTGTAGTTTGTAAGTTCACCATGCCGTTACTTGATTTACTTTATTATTTATACATTATGTCAAGATACGTATAACCAAAGTTTTGTTTTGCGATGATGTCTATACCTCCATATCTAATGGGAACTATTAAAGTTTTGGTTGTGTGCATGCCATCTCCCCGACATTAAGGATGTTGTTAGTCTTCTCAAAATGTTTCCCTGCCTACAAAAGCTCTATGTGAAGGTAACTAACATTTGGATAAAAAAATTTATATGTACCTTACATTCCACATTTAGTTTCTAGCTTATATTGCTTGATGAGATTTTTTTTACACGATCAAATGTAGCCGATATTTCTTGATATTTATGAATTGAATTTGTTTATGTGTAATCCGAATTATGTCTGAATAAAAGTTCATTTAGTCAAATGTGCAATCGTTGTCACTACGTTTTTGCGGTGTTCACTCCGCACATTTTTGTTTGTTTCATTTGCGTGTCTCTCTTTGAAGGCCAGGTCAAAAAGGGTGAAGCACCATTATGCCCTTGATCATCTTGATTGTCTTCAAAGCCACCTTAAGAAACTAGTACTGTTAGATTACAAGGGCAGGAAGAGAGATGTGGAATTTGTCAACTTCTTTATTGAAAACGCCAAAGTTCTGGAGAAAATAGAATTTCGGATAGGGCATGCCAAATGCGATTGTGAATATGTGGATGGACAAACTAGCGAAACCGAAACTAATGTTTAGCGCTTCCAAGGACATAAAAGTAACATTTTTTCCTTGTGCCGGTCTCTTCCTTGACTTTATGCACATCGGGATATGCATGATAGGAGTATTGTTGATCTTTATGAGCATGCGTTGTGTGTGACCGAGCATTACGACCCACATGGCTTGTAAAAACTCTTTGTGTCGTATTTTGTACATTGTCCAGAGTTTACAATGGATGGAACTTCTACTCATGAACGTCTAGCTTGTCATCTTTTTCTTTTGTCATATTTTAAAAATTGAGATGCCGACTTCATAAGACTAATGACAAATTTGTTTGTTTACTCTGGGCACTCACCGCACGGTTGATAGTGCGCTTTTATGGTTTATTGAAACTTTGCTGTCAAGATGATTGCTTGTGGTTTGAACTGATTTCTTTGTGTACACATCCGTAGTGATTACTTTGGTTGTGTGAAGGCTAGTGTTGTCAATGCATTCTCGTGTCTCGGATTGAGCTTTTTCATGGCAAAGAAGCAAGACTGGAATGGAAGGGTCATTCGAAGGTGTTTTTTTTTTAGGACAAGCACCGCAAAACCGAGGCTACCTATGCTGAATTTGCGGATGCTTGTGGATTGGATTACAATGAATGAAATGAAGCAAGGCGTAAAAGCCTCGTCTTTGTGAGTTTGTGGATGATGAGGAACATATTTTGTTGGGCTATCCTTCCACGTGGAGCATGAATTTGGAGCCCAACAAAGCGCGGCCCAAACCAAAGACAAGCCCAAAGGCTTGTGCACCGTTGATCTCGGTTGGATTCAACGGTTGAGATTGCTTCTTGGGAAGCATGTATGGTGTAAGAAAAACCCTAGCCTCCATTCAATCGAGAAACTATGCCGCCTCGGATGCCGTGACGACGTGCTTCTCGTTGCAGCCGCCGGAGGACCCGCTCGAGCGAAGATCCTCCCAATAGCATCCAACAGAGGAACAACTTCCAACTTGGAGCCTGCGTCGCATCCGCGGAGTTCCGGCAGAAGACCCGGACACCAAGGAGGCGATCCAAATACAAGATATAGCAGCGAGCGTAGCAAATCAATCATCAACGATATAGCTGCCGTCCCCGTGCGTCGCGCTCCTCCGCCGCCCGCCCCTCCCCAACCCCTACGGTGTGCCGCCACCACCATTCAAGTGTGTGGCAACGCATTATATATATATAATATGTCCGCAGTGTTATAACCTACGCAGCCGAAAACGGCCCACTCGTTGTACCACAAGAGAACGGGCCTAACATGCAGGTCCAAATTCAGGCCCAAAGGAAGGCCGCCGACCTTCGCCGGAAATGGCGGAGGCCGTTCAAAACCGGATGCGAGCCCGCCAAATTCCCGCCTAGTACGCACGCGTGTCAACATCCATCGCCTCTAGCAGGATCGGGCGATCGTAAGACTCGAGACAAATACAGGCGCGCTGCACCGCCGAAGCGTCAGCTCATTGACATGTGTCTCGCAACGCTTCGGACACCTGGCCGACTCGGCGAAGAACGCACGACTGTAACATCACGGCGCGCTTATAGGCACGCGCACCTCCGGCGTCTGCGTCGCGATACGTGTCCGCAATACCGCAAAGAAGATGCATCGTAGACTACACACGCCCGAAATTACCGCACGTCGGTAGTGGTTGCGACATGTATAGACACCGCTAACACACCTCGCCCGAAACTATACGCCGCGTCGGTAGTGGTTACGACATGCAATGACACCCGCTAACACAACTCGCCTAAAAATAAACGCTGTCGGTAGTGGTTGCGACATGTACGCACACCTCCTAACACAACTCGCCTCGAAAATAAGCGCGCGACTTTAATTTAAGTGACCGCTACGCACCCTTGTATGTTCCAAGCGTTGTTATTCGCGCACGCCGTCTATACCGGTGTCAAGCAACACGGACGGTTCGACCACGCGAGTCCGTGAACCCACGCGGCGTCTGTAATACTCGTAATCATCGAAAGCGGCGGCGCCGAAAGGTGTCTATAAGCAAAAACGCGTGCTCAATTAGGGGTTGCATCCACGATCGATCGGTCTTGAAAATGCGCCGTGATGAAACGCGTATTCGAGATACGTTGAATTCTGCGCAGACACTCGGTTTCAAAGCGTTTGCCGTAGCCGCGCATCTGCGCTCCAGCCAACGAAAAACACGTCCGGATTAAGAAAATGACCAAGACATGAACATGTGTCCGTAATGACCTTCTATTACATACGCCGTATTGGTGTTAATGGGCCCATCCGACGCCTATTATCGACGCCGCCCCGCCCACGCATCGGTAATGTCATAACACGACGCCGTTATTAGCGACGTCTGCAAGCGCACGGGCGGCTATTAGCCTTTTACATAGTGAGTTCCTGTGTGACAAGAGTGTTGAACCTCCTACCACAGCCATATATACATGCTCCCTAGATTAGAAAAACCTTTTGAGATATATATAGGATGCTTGCTTTGCATTGAGTTTGTTCAATCTTTGTGACCCTTAGAAACTTGTCATGTTGATCATATACACTCCACTCCACCTCATTCCATGTCACTACACTCCACTCCACTCGACTCCATTCACCTATATGCTATTTCCAACCTGGAAGTACGCATTCACCATATACACCCATTATACATACACCACCATCTATTCATTATAGCCACCAAAAATGTTCTACTCCTATCTCGGGAGGGAGCAACCAAAAATATTCCCTATACCCATCCACACAATTCTAGCCAATGTCTTACAGAAGCTCCATAACATTTGTCTATCTCTCAAAAGTTATTGCAAAAGAGATTTGGGTTGTATTGAAAAAAAAGAGAAAAAGAATAAAGGAGAGTTAAAAATGGACAAGTGTCCGAAAACAATGGGTACTTAGATGCTCGACTCTCCATAAAAGAAAAAAATAAAGAAAGAAAGAGATATAACCCAAGTTCTCTCAAAGTTTCCAGATTCAAAACAGAGATGATTCCTCAAGGAGCAAAAGTAGAATTAGGCTTTCCCCTCATTTATTCCATACACCTTACTATATTCCCTACCATATTCTATCCATCATACACATGCACCACTTGATCAGTGTGACTCGTAACTTTGGATCCATTGCTTGAATTTACAATATATGCTTAGTAAGTAGATGTAGTTTCTCCCACCTATAAGCTCCAGATATAAGGTGAGAGAAAAGAAGGCATAGTGTGCTACTGTCTTAGCCAAAAATACTACATATTATGAGAGAAAGGAAAAACAACCTTATTGCCTTAGAGAGGATCCACAAATACCACAAATGAGAGACTAGAGAAGGTCACACCAAAAGGAACTTTGAGTTTTATTCTCAAAACTTGCAAAAACTCGGAATGGACAAATGAAATAGTAAGAGTTTGAGATATAGTGCTTGATTTGACTGTTCTATCTTTCAATTGCCCAAGATTGAAGAAAAGGTTATAAGCCCCAAAAGGTAAAAGGTAATATGGGTAAGTTGAAAGTTGCTAAAGTTTATTCTTATCTCGAGAGAATTTTTTTTTTGAAGGCATGTGTACTCTTGAGGTGTGAAAGCGTTGCGGCAACTCCTGATCCAAGTAGTTAGTATAATATAATAAGTCTTGCTAGGGACTAGCAAGAGGTAAGCTTGGGGGAGCTTGCAGTTGGTATGCCTTATAGCATAATATTATTAGCCAATTAAACATGAAATAAGGGCTTAAGATGAATATCAACATAAGTCTAGGGGTCTAACTAACATATTTCCACGAGTTTTGGTATTCCATAACTTTGCCGGGACTAAACAGATAAAAGAAGATAAGAACGGTGAGAAACCTAAGAGTTTACATCCCATACGATGACAAGACTTGACCGTGAAGTAACTCAACCCAAAAAGTGGACTAAAACATTCTAGAAGACACCAGAAGACACCAGGAGGAAGGAGACATGGTTGTGGCCTAGGGTCCTGGCGATCGCCAGGCCCATTCATGGCGACCGCCATGTGGGTCCCACATGTCAGCCTCTCCTTTCTATGGCGGTTTACCACCGACATTGAGGTTGCATCTATACCGTTGTTCAAGGTCGGTTTGATCCAAGGGTCCCTGTTCATCGCCGATGGCTATATAAGAAGACCACCTAACCCCGTGGGCTAAACCCTAATTCATTTGAATTCAGTTTTGATTCATTCTCATCCAAGTCCAACCAAGTCTAGATCTAAAGCCCTAGTTCATCATATTAGAAGTAGTTAGCTACCTAGTTAGCTCTAGAGGAAGTCAAGCTTGCCTTGGATTCCTGATAGTCAAGAAGTAGCGGGAGCAGTTTCTCGTGGCTTCTCTCTTGTATCCAATCTGTAAGTATATTTGTTGGAATACAATTGTTATGACTTTGTTCTATTTAATGATTATATTCTTAGTGATATGTATCCATGCATGCTATAATTATATATCTAGATTAGTGAGTTTGTCTTATATTTTATGCATGGAGTCGTATAGCATCCACTTAGATGATCACTTAGTGGGTGGTAAGCAATGTGTGAACGTGGTGTTTATACAACGTTTACCTGCGATTGCACCCTACATTCCGGGACGTGTGGTAGATCGTGGGAGTGACAGTCCTGTTGAGTCCTTTGGAGTCCACCCTCCGAATGATAGGCCAAGTTGAGCCATAATTACGGTGATGATCAAGTTTCGTCCTTAATTGTCATTGGTAATGCTTACCATGTGTAGATGTATTGCAACCTTGCCATGATAGTTAGATGTATTTGCACTAATTGTAGTATTCATTGACATATGATTATGAGTAACTTAGGAGTATTCTTTCTATACCATGTTAATAGCTCATATGATATTAGTGGCCTACCATGATCTTAGACTTGGATAGTTATCATTTATTATTCATCTATCTTTACTTTGTGACTTATCCTGTTATGAGTATGTTTGGAGGTATATGGTTACTCTGCATTATACCACCGCAAGTGAATCTCAAGTAAATCACAAGTTAACCTAACCATTAGACATTCCTATCTCTCTTATTTTCCATAGACTACTCCTTCCCCGTGGTAAAATATAAATACGATACCGGATAGACTCCCTGAAGTGCTACAATGGCGTTTCTATCCATAAACTGCGGATATCATGTTCATCCTTTATCAAGGCATATCAAGAATACCATACTTGCATTTCTTAGAGCGTTATTGCTAGGGTGACGGACTAGTATATAGGTAATGCCTAGAAATGAGTGGTATACCTTAAGTACATATCCTTAGTGAGATTAACTTCACTATGGATAATGATACTGAGATTACACCCCACAACTAACACCGCCTAACTCCGCCTTTGTTGGATCATGAGATTAACTCCACATCCAAGCTAACATGATTAGATAGATACCATATACATTTCTTTTCGCCTTCCTAATTTGGATCGTGTTAGAAATGTCAACAACAGCCTTTCTCCCAACTACCTTCTTCCTAGTCTTTCTCGAGAGTTGGAAAGGATCTCATTGCTCTAAAATGCATTAGTATGATTGCTATCATAGAACCTAAGTAATAGAGAAGTACATAGGAACCTTGATCTTTCCTGCTTTGTCCTCTCAACTTGCTAGCTACATATTTATCTTAGGAATTCTCTTGTGTGTGATTATGCTTAACTCCTATCATATATCATTTACCCCCTCACTTTAGTCTAGTGGTTTGCTAAGTTAGTAGATGCATGATTGTGAATTATTAGATTCTTATGCCAAAGCTTCCCTGTGGATACGATACTCTAGAATACTCTCCTAGGGAAAAGCTATAATGGTATTTTGTGCGCTTGCGGAACCTTCATATTCTTTTAGCACTTAACAAATACCAACAATCAACTACTCCACAGCAGTTTCATAAGAACATGGAGAAGATGAAAGTACTACATTTGAAAGCATTCTAGTGGTTAGAAAAAATGCCCCCTAATACTTGGTCTAGAGCATTCTTTAGCACATATTGTAAGTGTGACTTGTTCTTTGAACAACAGTGAGGTCTTCAACAGTTTTTATCCTAGAAGCCGAGGGTTGCATGTGCCGACTATGTTAGAAGAAATTAAGGGGAAGTTGAAGGCAAGATTCTATTTGAAAGAAAATGAACCTGGAGAAATGTGGCGGGGTCCTATTTGTCCTAAGATTAGGAAGAAGGTTAACAAAATAACTCGGTGGTCCAACACATGCTATCCCAAACCTTCCGGTAAAGACATATTCCAAGTGGATAGGGATCACAAATATGTTATTAACATACAAGAAAGAACATGTGAGTGTAGTAGATGGGACCTAACAGGGATACCTTGTTCACATGCCATCTCATGTCTTAGACATGAAAGAATATCAAGCGAGACAATGGTGCATGATTGTTATAGTTCTACTAGATTTCTATTAGCCTATACTCCAAAAAAATCGCCTTGGTTGCAAGGATCCCCCAGTACTTGGGAGAATGTTCCTGGACAACAGGTGCTGCCCCAAGTATGAGAAAAAAGGCCGGAAGGCCACCCAAGAATAGAAAGAAACAACCAATAGAAATTGAAGCAGCTCGGGGGACAAGATTATCAAGGCATGGGGTCAACATGACATGTAGCTATTTTGGACAAGAGAGACACAACAAGAAAGGATGTGCTCTTAGGAAGTCTGGGTTGCAGCCAAAGGGCAATGTGCCTACTACTAGTGTGCAACCAACAAAAGAAGAAGCACCAAGTGGACAACATTCGATTCCATTTTGATGAACCTATTTCTCGTGTACTTGCATGATGAAAGAATAGAGACACCAATTTCTGGTATTACTTGACCTCCTTGCTAATTTGATATTTTTTGCAGCTTGTAATGCACTATGATGAAAGAACAAAGAGACCATTTTCTATGATGGCAGGAGATAGCCAGCCCTTTTGGTCACAACTTACAGAAAGCCACTTACCTTTATCACAGTTGGTAGGAGATACCATGATCTCCAGGCTAGATGCAGAGGTCAACACATTCTCATGTAAATCTGCTACTTTGGCTTCAATTTACCTGATTCTAACTGATTGCACATGTCATAGTCTTCACAGGTTGCAGCAAGGAGGCTCAAACCACTTTGTCTACCTGATTCAAGCTTTATCATGTCAAACATATCAGCTGCAAGGCCAGTGCCTCCATCTACAGCTACAAAAGCTGGCCAAGCTGCACTAGCAAAAGCAAAGACCAGTGCCTCAAAACCAGCTAAGAAGAAAAAGAAGACCAACAAACCTGCACAAGGATCAACTTGATCTTTGTCAATGACTAAACTTTTGTGTGTCTGATCTTTTGGACAAGGAACTGATGTATACAGTCCATACCAATGTATATAAATGCACCAAAGATAGTTGTATGTGTGCTTTCTAATCTTTTGGATGTAAAATAGGGCTAAGTTACATAGCTGTATGGATGCTTGGATGGATGGTCTCACATCTTTTGTATCCATCAAACTGTGATGCTTCTCATGCTTAGACTGAAACTGTCAGGATGCTTATCACAATGTGTCGAGTATCAACATGGTTTCAAATGTCACATATCATTTTTCTCAAATTATCAGTGCACATTGGGATGTGAGAAGAAACATAACAGATTGCACATTGCCAGGAAACAGAATAGAGACATGTTGTATTGCACATTCAGTACTCTTACACATATTGGTGCATAGAGTTGTTACTCACTACAACTCACACAAACACTGACACAACACAGGGATTGATGCATGCTAATTCTACTCACTTCACTAGTAACACAATGAGCATCGAAAACGGACTAACAAAGATAGCAACACACACAACACATATTGCTCGCAGGCAGGATCAGTTCTTCAGTCCTAATGCCCCTTCTTCACCTTTGCCGGACCGGATCGATATGTATCATCATAGACGAATCGATGCTTCTACTCTCATTGCTGTCTTTGGTGCCCTCTTCCTAATCAGTCCCCCCAACGGTTGAAATCTCTTGTTTGGTTTTGGAAATTGATGACACACTTGTTATGCTAATCCTTTGCTCGAGTGTGACTTAAGAGATAGGATTGCATGGATGACATGGAGCATGATGATCATGAACATGGATGATGATGATGGACATGATGGATCGTCAAGCTTGATGGACGGTTTGAGAGGAACCCAAGATCAAGGCAAAGGTATATCTTGATAGGGTTTTCTTTTTCGTGATCAAGACACGATAGAGCATGTGATCACATTATAGGATAGATAGCCGACTATCAAGAGGGGATGCCATGACTAATCCTTTGGTGAAGTGCTTCTAGGTCCAATTGACTTGCATATTGCATTTAGGATTGAGAGCACTAACTTCGTTCTTGCCTAATCGATCGTGATATGCTAACATACATGATATTGAGATCATATTCAACGTGTTGGCAACTTGTGGCAAGAGGCGAAGCAAGGTTGAAGCAAAGGCGACAACACAAGGCTGGATTTCGCAGGAAATGCCGACCGGAAGCATCGATCGGACGCTCGACCGGACTCTCGGTTTTGACCGGACGGTCCGGTCGGTGAGTCCGATCGAAACTTTCAGAGAGCATGTTTTTGGACTTGGCTCTTGGACCTGACCGGACGCATGGACCGGAAGCATCCGGTGGTGACCGGACCCTTTGACCGGAAGCACGAAGAAACCTGTCAGCCGTGGGCTCGAGTGCGTTGTCCTGTCTGACCGGACGCATGATTTGGTGCGACCGGACGCTTGACCGGACTCGTTGGTGAGTCCGGTCGGTGCACAGAATGCCCATTTCAAAGCACAACGACTCTATTGTTTGGTGAGGGCTATATATACTTGGATGGCCGGGTACATGAGTTCTCTCTTGCACATTTGAACACTCTAACTCTATTGTGAGCTTGTGATACTCCACTCCACTCATCTCTTCATCCAAACCTCGAATCTTTGGTGAGATTGAGAGTGATAGAAGTGCATTGCATTGCTTGGTTGCATTTAGAGGCACTTCATCCTTGGAGGAGCTGCGGGATTTCGTTTCTCTTGGGAATTTGCTTGGTTCCCTAGCGGCTTGGAGGTTGAGGCGGTGTTGAGCTCGATTGGAGCTTGTTCGAGGCCACACCGGTGGTTTGGGAGGGGTCGTTCCTTACCCCGCGGGAGATTCACGAAAGGAGCACTAGTGGATTGCTCATGGCTTATGGATCCTCTCTTGTGATCGGTGTGCTTGAGCTCCCACCGGGGATTTGGCACCGTGCCATTAAGCTTAGCAACCGTCAAGTGAGTGTATCGCCACAACGGAGACTAGCGTGCCGGCAAGCACGTGAACCTCGGTGAAAAATCATCGTGTCACTTGTTCTAGCTTGTTGGAGATTTCTTGTACACGGTGATTGGCCACAACCTCTACTCGACAACGGTGGTATTGTATTCTAGCTCACTTGTCATACTTTCACTAGATAGCTTGTGTAGTTTGATTAGTTTGCTTAGCCTTGTTAGCTCCTAGAATTAGAACTAGCTAGAGTATCTTGTTCACCTAGGAGTAGCCTTGCAACCTAGCCTTTGTGTGTATCTAGAGATTATAGAATTGCTAGAATTGCTAGGAGGCTTGCATAGCTAGATTGAAGCATTGCTTAATTGCTACGCCGTCTTATTTACTAACCGCCTTGCTTAGTGTTGTTTGTAGAATTTTAATAGGCTATTCACCCCCCCATCTAGCCATTAGGACCTTTCAACAGTCCGGCCAAATCACCACTCCTGGCCAAGTCCTTCAGGTGCTCCACATAAAAAGGGCAACCATTGTTCCTCTGCACTCCAATTTACAGGACAATCAAGAAGCAACTAAAGGCAAGCAATGAATCAAGGAACCCTAACTCACCTGATGCATCGGGCAACAGTAGAAGAAGCTTCAGTAGCTCGTCGATTTTTTTACACACGCCTCACCACATGGTACCGCCTGCATTGCGAGCACAAGATGAGGGGAGGTCCTCCATTATTAGCCACCGCGCCACTCCCTTGATGCGCCATGGAGGAGATCGATGGGAGCGCACCGCAAAGAAGGGCGGGGAGCGGGCGGTTGTTTTGAGGGAGAGGAGGAGAAGTGAGAGGAGAAGGAAGGGGAGGGGTGGGGGGGGGGGGTAAATGGAAAATGGTTGGGGCCGGGAAGGGGAACGGGCCACGCTGGCCAGCCCACGTTGGCAAAAAAGGGCTAACGGGGCGACTTTGGGCCACTGGTGAACGGGCCAACAAGTTTCAGGGGCCAGATGTGCACTTTGGGAGTCCATGGACCTAATTGACCCAGAGAGAGACAAAGTCTAGAGGCATGTGGTGTATTTACCTTTTTTTTTTTTTAATTTTAGTTTGGCAAGTGAATTATGCAGCGGTTAGAGATGAGCTCTTTTTTTGACTTGACATTTAGATTTGAGTTGACAAACAATGACAATTGCCAAACTACGAATGGAAAAACTGTTGGAGTTGTCTTGATAAAACGAACCAAACAAGGACCAGTTTTTTTTTTTTTTGTTTTTGTTTTTGTTTTTTTTCATGGTTTGGTTTTGCTAGGCCAAACACATTGAGACCTCTTGTTTTGTCAAATGCTGCGACGAGGCCTCGTGGCCTGGACCGAAATGGCCTCGTCGTCCTCCTCTGACTCCGGCCGCATCGCCGGAACCCTAGCCTTGAGTACGAGCTCGGCCTTAGCGGCGGCATCGCTAATCCCGGGGCTCCCGGACGACGTTGCAACTGTCATCCTATGCCTGCTCACCTTCCCCGACCAGTCCCGGCTCCGCGCCACCTCGCGCGCGTGGTGCTTGCTTCTCTCCGCGGCCACGCTCCTCCCGCTCCGCCGTAGCCTCCGCCTCCCGCGCCGCCACCTTCTCTGCCTCTTCCCCACTGACCCCTCCCTCGCCTCCCCGATCCTGCTGGACCCCGCCGCGCCCACCGCCTGGTGGCCCCTGCCGCCGCTCCCCTGCTCGCCGCAGCTCTACGGCCTCGCCAACTTTGCCGCCCTCGCCGTTGGCTGCCACCTCTACGTCCTCGGCGGGTCTTGCTTCGACGCCCGCAGCTACCCTTTGGGGCAACCGTCCGCCTCGGCCGCGGCCTACCGGCTCGACCTTGCCAACTCTCGACATTGCTGGGAACGCCTTCCCGACATGCAGCTCCCGCGGGCAGCTTCGCGTGTGCCCACACGCCCAGTGCTGGTGGGCTCCTCGTGGCCGGTGGTGGGTCCCGACACCCCATGTTCCCCTCCAATGGCAGCCGCACCGGCAGCACCGAGTGGTATGATGCCACCACGCAGTCGTGGCACCTTGGTGCCTCGATGCCTCGTGATCGGGCTGGGTGCGTGGGGTTCCTGGCGCAAGGAGCAGGGGACGGTGGTGAGGATGAGTTCTGGGTGATGGGCGGCTACGACGGGTACACTACGTTGGGAGGAGTGGTGCCAAATGATGTGTACTGCCGGGATGCGGTGGCGCTTGGACTATGGAGTGGTAAATGGAGGGTGATTGGAGACATGTGGGAGGAAGGGGATAGGAGGTGTCTTGGCCCCATTGCAGCTTTATCTGCAGATGATGGAAGAATTACCGAGCTGTTCATGCTAGACGGCAATGATGTATTCAGGTCAGTGGAATTGTCTTTTGCTTTCCTTGCTTGTAATTCTTTGTACACACGTTCCTGTTTATTTTATTTGCTTCAACCTAGTAGTTAATTTCATGTAATTTTTTTTGTATTTGAGTGGTTGCTAAGTAACCTACCTTCCATTTTTACTTCTACTCGTATGGTGTAGACTTTTCTTTTGCAGTTGTCATGCTCCAGTTTAGGGTGTTTAGTTTGAGGAATGAGTTAGTCCATCATCTACTCATTCTTCACTTTTTTGTTTGTTTTGTGGAATGAATGATGTGTCATCACCTCATTCCTGACAACATAATAATTAGTACTAGTATGAGGAATGGAGTCATCCCACCAAATTTGAGAATGGACTCATGATGCATCACCTCATCTAGGATGGAGTGGCTCCTCAAACCAAACACACTATAAATTTCACATGTTCGTTACTGAAGAGGCTGAACCATCTGTTATGATTGTTTACCTTTCTTTTCTATTTGATTGTCAAATTATCAAAAAAGTCAAACAACTTATAATTTGGGATGGAGGAGTATTTGTTTCCAAATTAATCTAATCGAGTGGACGTGTGGGGGGGCTTGAGGACTGCAGGGAGCAGCTTCTCACTTTGCTTGGCTCTAGTTTCCACCACCGAGGCATAGTCTTCCATTATGCTCAGTATCTAATTGTTTCGAGGATGCCATACCTTTTGTTTGACAAACTATAAATTGATGAAAAAATGATAATGATATCTGTGTGTTTCTCCCTGTTCTGTGTTCTGAGATTGTTATCATGTGCTGGTGCTTATTCTTTGATGCAACCATGTTGTATTGTGTGGGATATCTCATGGAGAATCATTGCATCTAAGTTCTGTTACACTCCCTTTTAAGTTAACGGAGAATTATGAGTGTTCATTCATTGGAGGAACACGTGAAGAGAACTCTGTTTGGTTTCTGAATTTTCATTGTCTGGTGGTTCTGTTAGTGTATAGAAAACTGATGTGGGATTTCATAGTTTGTTGTCACCATTCCGCATGTCAAGAAGATCATTCTGGTATGATCAATTTATCGATATTTTTTTTTTCTCGAAAACGCAGGAGAGCTGCACTTCATTATATTAAGAAGAGAGAAAAGGGCAAGAGCCCATACAACACACACACCTCACACACACACAACAAACTGTTCAGTCAAATTCCATCAATTCCGGGTTTGTTCTTTGAAAATGACTATCTTCGCATTCTCTGGCACACACACTTAGATTCAAGGATTACATTCGCGCCGGTGACACAAACACAAAAGACGACCACTGCTGAGTAGGACACTCTAACTACCGGGGAGGAGGGCAGCCAAGAAGGATAGCCCTCGAGCCCCTTCCATAGACCACAAGCGGCGATCCTCGCCAGCCAAGGTCAAAGCACATGCTAAGTTTGGAGCTGCTCCATGGAAAACACATCTATTGCGATGATTCCAGATAGTCCAAGCTCCGAGAATAATGAGTGAATTAACTCCTTGCCTCATCAATCCATCAGTGGCACAGCTGCTAGCTTTCTCCCACCAAGCATGGAACGACTTGTCTGAATAGTGAATAGACAGAACCAAAACTCCCTTGCAAACACACAATGGACAAGGAGATGGTCAATAGTCTCCTCTTGGTCACAGAGAGGACAAAATTCTCAGGATGAGGCAACCCACGACGTGCCAGGGGATCAGCCGTCCAACACTTGTCATGTGCAACCAGCCACAAAAAGAAGCGACACTTGGGTGGCGCCGATGATTTCCAGATTCTTTCCCATGGCCCAAAAAGAAACCTTCATAAGCCGACTTTGCCGAGTATTGTCCATTGGAGGAGAGTCTCCAGATGTGTCTATCATCAACCTCTGGTTGTAGCTGAAATTCCATCAAAAGATCGCATAACTGAAGAAATTCCAACAGCACACAAACTGTACGAGCTCCCTGGATGTCTGAAATCCAATAATGGTTGGTGAGGGCGTCCCCAACAGTGCGCTGCTTGACCCTTCTTTTGGGAATAGCCGCGCACAGACGAGGGGCAAGGTCTGCAATCCCATGGATCCACCAGTCTGACCAAAAAAGAGTATTTGCACCATCTCTAATTATAGAAACCACAGCTACAGAAAAGAAGAGAAGAAGGCTCTCACTTGCCCAAGTACATGAATTGGGAGAGCAGCCCAAGGGCGATGAGGCTCAGTTTTCTGCAACCAAACCCATCTCATTTGCAAAGACCAAGCAAGGGTTTTGAGATCTGAAATTCCCAAACCACCTAGTTCCGGTGGTCGACAAACTTTGGTCCAGGCCACAAGACAATGGCCACCTCTTGCATCTTTACGGCCTCTCCACAGAAAACCACGACGAATTTTATCCACCGCTTTGATAGCCCATGGAGGAAAATCTAGGGCCATAGCTAAGTAAATAAGCATCCCAGTGAGAACCAATTGTACTAATACTCGTATTCCAGCTCTTGTCAAAAGATCTGCCTTCCAGCTAGGTAGTTGATCAGCAATAATGGGCTGCACTTGTTCTTTAGTAATTTTTCCCTGGGAGAGGGGCACACCTAAGTACCTGCATGGGAAATCAGAGAGAGGGCAGGGCAGCAAGTTTTGTATGGCAGCAGTCTCCAAATCATCACACCTGATCGGGAGCACATTACTTTTCTGAAGATTAGTCCTAAGCCCAGAAGCTTCACCGAATAGTTTAAGAATATCCATAGTTGTAGCAATATCCCCAGGTTCCGGGCAGAGAAAGAGAGCCACATCATCAGCATATATAGAAATGCGATGCTGTAAACCACGAGATGACAAGAGCAGCAGCAAACCTTCACCGGAGGCTTTAGTAATCATATGCCCAAGAACGTCCACAACCAAGATGAAGAGCATGCTAGAGAGGGGGTCACCTTGCCCTCAAACCTCGGCGATGGTGTATATGATCCCCAGGCAGCCCATTTACAAGAATTTGGGTTGAATACGAGGAGAGCAGCCCACTGATGATAACTCTCCACAATTGCCCAAAACCGAGCTGCTGCAAAACCTCCAGGAGGAAGGGCCACGACACAGAATCAAAGGCTCTTGAAATATCTAACTTGAGTAGAATTCGAGCCTGCTTTTGTTGATGAAGGAACCTCGCCGTTTGCTGAACCAACATAAAGTTATCCTGTATGAATCGCCCTTTTATGAAGGCACTTTGAACCGGAGAGGCCATTTGCTGTAGACGACCATCAAGGCGATTAGCCATAATTTTTGTGATTAACTTGGCGAAGCTATGAACCAGACTTATTGGTCAAAATTCTTTAGGCTGATCAGCACCCTCTTTTTTAGGAATGAGGGTAATATAGGCTGAGTTTAGGATGCCCAAATTAACAAACCTACTGTTCCAAACCGCTGAGACTGCCGCCATAATATCTTCCTTTATGATGGGCCAACAAGCTTTATAGAAGCGTCCTGTGAAGCCATCTGGCCCGGGAGCTTTGTTGGAAGGTAAGATTTGAATTGTATTCGACACCTTTTCTTCACTAAATGGAATGTCAAGGTCAGCTAGGTCATGTGCATTGATATCTAACTCAGATAAATTGATAGTGTATTCCCTATCAGGACAGGTACCCAGCAGATTGTCTAACTGTTTGCAATGGCAAAATAGTTAAAACTACAGAACATACTATCATGTCTTTTATTTTTTTTCCTGAAATTATGAACAGAGCATTTACATATTACGGATATTTAAACCTACAAAATTTGATTGATGATCAGAAGTCAATGTGTACTTATCTGATTTGGATTACTCAATTTTTTTTGGCGGTTTTACATTTAGTTGTTTCTATGGTTTTTTTTTTCATGCACAAGTATCTACATTTGTCTAGAGAAGGTGACATCCCTAGTAAATATTGAACTTAAAAGTTAAAATACAAGATCCGAGTTTCATTGACTCAGGCTGTTTACCTTGTCAAGTGCCAGCCATATGCGGAAGGGCTTCGTTGGTTAGGGGGCTTGAGTAGCACTCCTCTAGTCCTGGGTTGGACTCTTTGTGGGAGCGAATTTTCAGGCTGGAGTTAAAAGAAAATCTCCTCAAGTGTCCCATGCCAAAGCATAGGTCTAAGATCTGGCCCCGGTCATGGTCGTTCTCATATACGGTGCCGCTGTGTATGGGTTGGGCAGGGTTTTGGGGGTTTTCTCGACCTCCGTGAGAAAGGTCTTTTTTCTTAATGCAATGCCTGTGGGCTGTCTTACCACATAGGTCGAGTTTTTTTAAGATTGTGCCAAGATTCAAAATTTCGTAGTAGCAATAGCATGTCATAAAGCCTTTTCTGTGGTCAATAAAATGTATAGGTAAGTTCCCTTGATAACCTACCAGGCCTTCACTTAAGACCCACCCTTGCTTATAGTAGTAACTTACTTGTAATATAATAACTAACATAAGTTGGACGACAACATATCCTGTGCAACCCACCTTCGTGTGCAACCTATGCAACCACCAATTAAGGCCACAGGATCTGGATCCAACGTCTAGGATCTTTTTCACTTAAACCCTCCCACCTAGATACACATGGGTTAGATTTAAACCCCACAGGTGGAGGGGGTTAAGTGAAAAAAATCCTAGACGTTGGATCCAATCATGTGGCCTTAATTGGTGGTTGCATTGGTTGCACACGAAGGTGGGTTGCATAGGATACGTTGTCGACAGCTTATTTGCTTCTTTGGAGGTCATCCAAATGAATAACCATTTTACAGGTATCTTTGGAGACACTTCAGTTTACAGGTATCTCCATGTATGTTCAAATATCTGCTACATAGGTATTATTACAGATATGGAGTAAGCATGCTGTATTTGTGTTAATAGCACTCCATATCTGTTACATTGTTCGGTAATTGTTGGTATAGTGTAAGCACACCGGATAGTTGGCGCTTCTAGTTCTATCTGTGTAACAATCTGCATAGCTCATCGTAATTAGGTCATCGCTGCAGATTTTTTTTCCTCCTGGTTCTTAGTACTTATCCAAAAATGATTATAGAATGGGGGCCTAGTTGCGGTTGGATCCAAGTGTCCTTTACTATCTATTTTGATAAGTTGGTTGGGATTTGGAGGGGGGAGCAAAGAGGCCATGTCAAACTCAGCCACTACCGTCGAACCACCAGGGAAATTGACAAATAAGAGGGTTGCAAAAAGAGAATAAAAACAATCACCTTATACAAAAAGATCAATCATAACCTAGATATAATGATTTTTTATGAAGTTATTGTTGATATAGTTATCTATGTTTCAGTTTTTTTTTTTTTTCAACAATTCGAAACCGAATTTCGTTATGAATGTAACGAATTTACAGATTTCTGGTTAAACAAAAACGTTCAAAATTGTGGACAAAGCAACGCTTCCATAAAAATAATTACCAAGGGAATATGGGATCCACCTCATGAATGAAAGTTACCACCACAAACTAGAAACGAAAAGTGCAACGATTTGCTAAAAAAAAAGCCCGCATTGAGATTGCATCTCGAGGTCCTTTTGGAAGAATAAGGCGGTCGTCTTCACATATTCCACCCCTTGGATTACCTGCTTCTTTAGTAGGAGATTTAATTCTCAAAGATGGCTTGTGTCCTTTCCCCTCTCCAGGCGCTTCCCTCCCACGAGCCCCACGCCGGTGTCTGCTCCAGGCCCGGCGGCCACCACCACCTCTAGCCCCACACCGATGCCTACTCCAGGCCCGGCGGCCACCTTCTCAGCGTCCAGAGAAATTCCCCTCACCCCGCCCCCTCAAGTTTTTCCTACCGCTACTGCTGGCGCGATAAGGCATTACAGTGGCGCGACTACACCCCTTCCTCTGGTGGCTTCGCTATCCTTCAAAGAAGTCCTTGCGGGTGCGGCCTCGGCTACGGTCTCGACGGCGCCTGGTGCTCGACCGCGGCCTTGCAGGCTTGTTGTACCGCGGATTGTACTGCTATCGAAGAGACACGGGCTGCCGCCGCCAGCGCGTAGCCCTGACGCTGACGGTTTCGTCATGGTAGAAGGACGACGCGACCGACAAGAGAGGTGGCGCCTCAACCATCTTCCCTGACGACTGGTCCCATTGGACCTCCGGGGAGGTGCTAAAATTGCTTCTCAACTGCGCATCGGGCTCATACGTCTGCCCGCGCCGTCGCCCGTACGCGGTTCCCCCGCCAAGAGCGCCAAGATTGAAGATGGTCTAGTATCCGGTTTCTACGGCACCTGTGACCAAGCCGGCTCCTCAAGCGAACGTTCCATCTCCTTCCGGTGAAGCTGATGGGGGGCGGGGTCAATGAAGATGGCGTCGAGCATGCTGTCAGCGTTCGGCGGGCAATGGCGTTGGTCAAAATCCTTCGCCCTCCCACCCCGGAGAGGATAGCGATGATGTGTCTTTGCTGGCCTTGAGCGACGACGTTCGTGTTGAGGCTTTCGAGCTCCGCTTGTTGAGGCCTCGGCGGATCATCGATTAGGGAAGAGGAGCTCAACAACCAAGTTTTGCTCATTACGGTGGTTACTCATTATCATCATGATGGCCTGGAGGCTTCCATCATGACCACGGTCGCCCAACGCTTTGACATCTCTGAAGCTTTGTTGGTCCTACGACCACATGGTCCGGCTAGCTACCTGTTGTTCCTTCCAAGTGAGGGGGCTATGGAGAGGGTCCTTAATGGTGACTGTGTCCTCTCATCTCCCCACCCTTTCGACTGCACATGGGGCGCGGCGCTGGAACCGCTTCCTATGCTCGACAACGGTGACCCTACCTTTTGTCGTCGATGTCGAGTTGCGTGGTATCTCAGCGCATGCTTGGGAATTGGCGACGGCGGAGCCGCTCCTCAGTGATTTCTGTTGGATCAATAATGTCCACCCTGACACAGTCATTCATCAAGATGTTTTCCAGGTTGCGACTTGGAGCTCTTGCCCTGAACACATCCCCACGGAGATGGAATTGGAGATTGTTGAGCCGATGGTGGTCATTGATGGGGCTCATAGGTGTACCCTAACCTATCCCATTCAAATTTTGGTGGCTCCTTTTGATCAACCAGCGGCAGCATGTGACCCTCCACCACCGGCCTCGGCTGGCGATGATGAACATGGGAGAAGAAGGCGGTGGAGGCGACGCCGGTCCCAAGCCACCCACTCCACCGGGCGGTGCAATCCCCCGTATCTCCGCGCATCGCCTCGGTACTTCCAGTCATTGATCCCTCGGCAACCTCTTCATCTCCTGAGATGACCGTGGCGCATGCGCCAGCTCCTGAGGCGATTATTCGTCAGTTGTCGCCCTTGACAATGACAGAGCAGGATGAAGGCACGAGACATGGGCAGGTCGAGCATGTAGGGACCGATTTCAATAACAGTCCGCCTTCCCAAGTAATCGCCTCGCAGGCCCCCCAAAGCGATCTGCATGTTGCAGAGCAGAGCGTGATCAATTCAGCGGCGGCGGCGGCAACAGTCACCCCCACAGGTCTGCACCAATAATTGGTCCCGAGTGTGGAGCCCAGTGGAAGCCCACACAACTTGATGAAGATCGGCCCAGGATACAAGGGGTAGTAGACTAGTGCATGGTCTCCTCATGAGAAAATGTGGTCTCTGGATGGGTTGAAAGAACCGGCTACACCTCGTGCATGCGGGATGCAGACCGAGCAGCACACGCTTGTGGGCCCGTCTGCGCTAAGACAACGTTCCTCCCCACCAACCTTGACAAAAGTCAACGCATCACGAAGCTTCTCAAAGTTTTACTCAAGACGACGCCGTAGGAGATTGTAATCATTATCGAAGAAGGAATAAACTCTCCATGGTTATAGGGGTGGAAGTTTCCCTTCGATGGTGGCATCGAGCGTTTCAGCCGCATCCACCGGAGAAGAACCCACCGCCGATGTTCCTCGCTACCCTCTACGATCCAATTCTCAGTCAAGCCTTCTGCTCCACTCCCCTCTCCGCTCACCACACCGCGGCGCCGTATCATCCAACCTCCTAGAATCACAAGAGAGTTTAACCCCTTCCTTGTTAACCCAACAACGACATTGCTTGAATCTTCCCACCACAAATCAAAAGAAGTTGGCATAGAAAGAATTGATGGATCCCAAAATGTTGGAGTAGAAAGAACCAGAACTGCTGAGCAAAGACACAAAACACCAACAGATGATTAATGGTTTCCTCTTGATCACAGTTCCGGGTGTGGCAGCCCTGGCCTTGCCAGCCGATCAGCCGTCCAACGCCTATCCTGTGCGACCAGCCACATGGAGAAACAACACTTGGGTGGATCCCAGGATTTCCAGATTCTCTCACATGGGACAAAAAGAGTGGATCCTATGAAAAAACTTCATATGCTGACTTGTCCGAATACTGTCCACTAGAGGAAAAATGCCAAATGTGAGTCTTCAACCTCCGGCTGTAGCTGAAGTCATAGAGAAGATTCCATAGACTGGGAATCTCCACTGTTACTTTCACTGACATGTCACCACGAATATCCAGAACCCAAGAACGATCAGTAAGAGATTGTTCAACTGTGCATCTATTTGCTGTCTTCTTTGGTATTATTTCAGCAAGTAGATGAGAGACGAGGTCTGCAATTGATTGGCCATTCAGCCATCTGTCTGTCCAGGGTGTGTGCTCCACTGCAAACTTCAGAGACAACTGCTAAACTGAAAAAAGCTTGGACCTGTCCGGGAACCTGGATAGGAAAGTTCGCCCAGGGCCTGTGGGGTTCAGTTTTCTGAAGCCAAACGCAACGCATCCACAGTGCCCATCCAAGACTTTTCAAATCTTAAATCCCCAATCCTCCTAGCTCCGGTGGACGGCATGCCTTTCCCCGCGCCACAAGACAATGTCCCCCTTTTGCTTCTCTTCTTCCCATCCAAAGGAATCCTTGTCTGAATTTGTCCACACCTTTGATGGCCTAGGGAAGTAAATACGCATGATCAGATAGGTTGGATGGACCTATATACAGTAAGGTTAATACATCAGTGGATTGGAAAAAAAACCAACTAGGATCTTTTGCATACGTACTTGTACGTAGATACTACAGGTTCGGGAATTCAAGTAACCTGATGCTAGAATATAACACGAACTGATCGGTGAATTACATTATTGTAGCCGAATACAAGGTTCTCATGATGCCACTTAAGTAGTACCTTTGTATCGTCTCAAAAAAAAAGATAGTAGCATTGTAGGTGAAAGTGAACATTGTCATATCTTAGTACCTAGATGCAACAAACAAGGAGCTGCTGCCTGCTGGTAACGGAATGGACACATACGGTCCTTAGGTTCAAAGAAAATAGGTCTTGTGACTCTGCATGTAGTAGGCAAGGATCTGAAAACCAGATTGTAATAAACAAAGTTACCAGCCACACTGTGTTCTATCTGCTCTATCAAACGGTGGACAATAGGCAGCTGCTGTGTCAAGATATTAGATAATCATTTTTTTTTCTGTTTTAATTCATACTGAAGTACCAAAAATATTTTTTTTCTCGAAAACACAGGAGAGCTGCGCATCATTATATTAAGAAGATAGAATGGGACAAGAACCACACGCACACACTCCACATACACCACATTATAGTTTTAGATTACATTCTCGCCTGTTAAAAAACTGAAGACTACCACAAAGCCAAACCAGGCTACTCTAAGACTGAAGTGCTGGGGTAGTCAAGGAAGAGAGGCTTCGAGCGTCTACAATCTCCCAAAGATTCCTCGCTGCTAACATTAAGAGCTCTTGCAATGCTAGGAGCAGCTCCGTCAAAAATACAAGAGTTGTGGTGAGTCCAAAGAACCCAAGCACCTAGAATAACCAGAGAATTGAGGCCATTCTTTTGTTGTTCCGGAGGAGCATGCCACAGCCTGTCCCACCAATCATCGAACACAAAATCAGTTGCCTGTGGAGCAAATTGTTGCAACCCAACTTTAGTAGGGAATACCAGTACTGCCTTGCAAAGGAACAGGAAACTAGAAGATGGTTAATTGGCTCTTACTCCTGATCGCATAAAGGACAACGTTCCGGACAAGGCAGACCTCGACGGGCAAGACGATCTGCCATCAAACATCTATCATGTTCAACTAACCATAACAAGAGCTTGCATGGGGGGTGGGGGGGGCGCAAACTGATCCTTGAAAGAGATGTTCATATGCAGATTTTGTAGACTTGTGGAGAAATTAGTGAAAAGAAGCAAAAATTATTCGGCATCACCATAATATATGTCGACCAGTGGAGAAATTAGTGAAAACAAGCAAAAATTGTGTAGATTGATTGACAGTGTGAGGACCTATGGGGTAGGTGAGGACATGCTCACATAGGGGATCACTTGGGAGTTGGCGTCACCATTTTCCTCCCAGTGCTCCTCGTCAAGAAGCATGATCACAATTAGCGTTTATGCGTTGACTACCACACCCTTAACGACAAACTGTTAAGGACAAATTTTCCATCGATGGAAAAAGGACGAGCTACTTGATGAACTGAAGAGGGCACGATTCTTCTCCACGATTGACCTTTGTAGCTGCTACCACCAGGTACGCATGCACCTTGACGACATCGACAATACAACATTCCGCATGCCTTGTGGCCGCTTCGAATTTCTCGTGATTCCATTTGTTCTCAACAACGCACTGACAACCTTGAACGATTTCCTAAAGCCCTTCATCAGCCGTTTTACCAGAAGTTTATTGCCAGCTATGGTTGTGTGTCCGGCCCATTGACTACATTCCTTGGAGGCCTTTTCATGGTTAGTGGAGGACGACACGGCTTTTGTGGCCCTCAAGTAGGAGCTGATGTTGGTGACCCTCCTATAGCTGCTTGACTTCGACAGACGCTTCATCGTTGACTACGATGTGTCCGGTGCGGTGCTGCACCAAGGTGATGATCCCTCATCATTCCATGCTGCCAGCCTATGAGCGTGAGTTATGTGAATCTTGTTATGTTTGTATTTTGCAGAAGCATCTCTCTGTTTTTTTTTTTTCGCATATTTACCCTTCTTCATCTTCCGAGTGCACGGGGGCTAGCAGGGAGAGCAAAGTGAGCATGCACCGCGGCGTGCAGTGAGCACTGGGCTACCATCTGTGTGGACTGTGCTGTGCGTAGGGACTGGACTCAAACAAACGCCTCGGCTTGTGCTAACAACGCGCCAGCACAACGTGGACGGCGAGGCCGCAACCACCAGCACTGTCTCGGTCAGACGCCGATGAGAGGCGCTGCCTCGGCGGGGCTCGCTTGGCGGCGCACGTCTGCCGCTGCGTGACGGGGATGCCATGATGGCCATGTAGTTCAGGACGGTGTGTTGGTCATGTTGCTCAGGTTTCCTGCCCCTCCTGCCACACGCCAACGTACAACATCAGAGCACGACCTTGGCCTCGACGAGTGTTCTGTATGGTGGACACACGCACACACATACAGATGCTTGCACATAGATGATATACATATAGAAACAGTACAAGCTAACAATGCAAGGTAAATAGCAAATTGTTGACTATATTCCCATGAATGAATAAGATAAATAGCAAATTAAATGCACTAATATATGGCCTCTCTGCTCTCTTGCACCTGGCCGTGGCCTCCGTTGGTGCCGTGGCGGTGGCCGACGCACGACTTCGCCACCGGCACCGGAGCGGACCGGTCGCTGGGCTTGGCTATTCCGCAGATCACCAAAATGGGCAAGGGCAAGATTGCAATTTATGAAAAGAAGAAGAAACTGCAAGTGGGGTTGACGCAGCTGGGCTAATGGAGTTCATGGTAGTGGCATGTATAGAACCAAAAAAAGTTCTCCATGGCACTCATATCACAACACATCTTTCAATGGCCTATACAGAACAGTGGCATACATGGAATTTTCTCAATTATTTTGTTTCACCTTATGGCTCGGCCCGGAGTGAGGTGGTGGTGTTCATTTGAGGGCCTGATCCTTTTCCCTGTCTATAAAAAAAACGGGTTATTCGACTATGACCTCTAGGTCTAGTATAGGCAACTTGAGCACGACGCCCAATGCTCTCGTCGGCATGAGGACATTGTGGCTGTGTGTGTGCTTTCGAGGCCACACTTCAGCATCTTCGACACCTTTCGGGCCAAACTTTAGTCGGGTCCATAGGCCTAAGACCTTCAGACATAGCTGGTTGTCGGAATGGCGACTGGCTGTCCCTGATTGATGGTTTGTTGCCCTTCCAGGGCTGTGTCTTTGTCCTCTCCTCGACACCTCTTGCCCTATGGCTGTAGCTACTGCGTGATGCTGATGAGGTCGGCCCTGTGGGGGACCTAGAAGACACTTCATCACATGTGTGCCTCCTTCCACAATGCCCATGCCCGTTGGCTAGTGCACAATGTCATCCGCGACTGCGGTGTGCCAGCGCAACAAGACGGAGCATCTCCATCTGGCAGGTCTTCTACTGGAGCGACGTTGCTATGGACTTGCCGAGGGGTTTCCTTTTCTCCATGCTAGTGCAGTTGATCGCCATAAGCTACCCCTACTCTGCCTGCTTTGTTGCCCATACCTTCGACAACATCATGCGGCTCCACGGCATCCCTTGCTTGATTGCGAGTGACCAAGACCTAGTCTTCACTACCAACTTCTAGGAGGAGCTGTTCATGCTAGTGGGGGTCCAGCTCTTGCGCAACTCAGCTTTCCATCCTCAGATGGACGGGCAGTCAGAGGTGACCAACCGCATCATTGTCATGTACCTGCATTGCTTGGTCGTTGATCAGCCGTGTTCCTAGCTGCGATGAGTTGTTTGCTGAGATACGGGACAGGTTGTTGCCGGCCCAGGAGCAGGATAAGAAGCGTCGCATGGTAGAGTTTGCTGCGGGAGATTTTGCCTCCATCCCTCCACCACAGAATGGCGGCTAGGATCACTCGGCCTTCCCTGTCCAAGCTGAGCCTTCGCTTCTTTGGGCTCTTCTAGGTCATTGAACGCTTGGGAGCCATCTACCACCAGCAACTTCTAGCAAAGTTCAAGATTCATGATGTGTTCCATATCGCCCTCCTGAAGAAGTACAAGGGTGCCCCGCCAGCTGCTCTAGTGCCACGGCCGCCATTGCTCCATGGCTATGTGATTCCGACACCCTCCAAGATTATGCGTGCTCATCTCAACCGTGGCCTATTTGGCATCTCTTGGTCTAGTGGGAGGGTTGTACTGAAGCAGAGGCCACTCGAGGACAATCTTGTTTGTGGGCCGGCAATATCGCTGACGCTCTAGGTGGCAGCCCAGCCCTCATACCTGGGTAGCCACATTGGTGGCATGCTGATCAAGATGGTGCCAACTGGAAGGATTAAGAAATAATTGTTGGCCAAGTTTGTTAATTAGCAAGTGCACCTAAATTATAAATGGCATGCTAGTTTGGGATTGTAATCATTGAAGAGAATAAACCTTCCCGTGGGTTTCCTCTTTGACGGTGTCATCGGATCCTTCTGCCGCCATCTTCGCCGACCACGACCCTCCACCAGTTCCTCGATATCCCCACCGCCTTGCATTCTTTGTCTCAATCCCATTTCCTACGTTCACCAGTATGCTCTCCTCATCGATCACAGTGTCTTAGAATGTGAGTGACTTACTTCCTTCTTACTTGGCTGTTACTATCTCTTATATCGTTGTGACAATATTTTTTATGGTAAGGGTCCTATGCAGTTGGCCGCCTCGTCCCTGCCAGTCGATGGCTTCACATCCCTTCTTTGGAGACGACTTAATTTTCTAGGGGAGGAGTAACCACATGTTAACCGAATTTTGGGCTTTTAGCTTCAGCGCCGCTCGCTCAAGAGTTTGGGATTGTCTACAACCAATTTCGCATCCATACAGGGATGATTTAATTCTATGCAGCTAATGGCTTGTTTACTAAAACTATCTTTTTTGTTGTATTATTATAATATCTAAATTGTTTTGCTTTTTTTTTTTTTTCTGATGTATGTTCATGTTTTGCAATTCACAAGCATTATTATGTTATTATTCAAGCCCCATTTTGTGATTCGGGCCATCCTGTGTTACCTTCTATATAAAAAAATCTGTGCCATTTTTTTTGGCTCAAGACTCATATCACTTATGTTCTCTACATGACTGTGTTCAGGTATGACTTCGCTTCAAACAGGTGGCTGAAAGAGGCAAGCACGAGAAGAAAGATCCCAAACACTGAATCTTGTGGTTTCTTACCAATGAACGGGGAACTGTACGTGCTCAGATCTGCAAAAGTTCGTGTTGAAGCCTCTCGTCCATGGAGGCAATTAAAGAAGAAGCTGGCTATGGAGTTTCAGGTGTACAACCCTGGGACGAAGAAATGGAGAGTGCTCACCACACATCCACCTGTTGATGCACCCATTGATTTCAGGACTGCAGCTCTGTGTACAGTTGAGTTGTAGATCCATTGGTGGTCACTGTTAACTGTACAGGTCAGGTGGCAAGCTCAACAATCGTTTGCAAATATAGCTGGAAATGCTTAATGCTTGAAGTGCTCCCGAAAGAGTTGTAGGTTTGTGTGCCGGCGTGTATATACACAGTAGAGGTAACATATGTTCTACATCGCAAGAATTGTGCCTTTGGTGCTGAATGTGATTGCTGCTAACAAGGAAGATATAAATTGCACTACCATGTTCTTATTGTTCTGTGAGAATCACTGTTTAACTACGCGGCCGTTTGGCCTGTTCAACGCCGTGTAAATGGTGTAGAATGGCTTGCCGTATCCGTTTAATAAGCTGTTTATCCCGTTTAATCATCGTTTAGTTTGTTTAAATGGCTGTTTAGCTTGAATAAATAGCTATATGTTCATGGTTTAAAGTCGCTTGCCGTGTCTGTTTAACGAGGTCTGGATGCATTTACTATGGAAGCCATGGCGTGCATAGACAGCTTGAGGCAAGCGGCACAGTTGGGTACTCGCCGGGTGGCTTTGGAAACTGAGTGTCTTCAGGTTGTGCAGCTATGGAAGAAAAAGATATGCAAAGGTCAATCATTAATCCTATCTACTATACCTATATGAATAACCTCCATTAGGGGAATTTTCTGAACATGCAACTATGATAAGCATCCCCACCTGTCCGCTCCTCCCTACCCGTTCGCTCCTACGCATAACTCATCTGCTCCCACTTCCCATGGTATTGCGCCTCCTTTCAATGCTTGCATCTGCGCTGCTGCTGAGTGCTCCACTAGAATCGGAACAGATGCAGTTCCTCTTCTTGCTGATCAATTCTATATAAATCTATGAACAATCAAGTGGGACTGTGTGCTGCTTCTGCCTTCCAGTGATATGAACAAGACAGAGATTCCATGGACATATTGTAGGTGCATACTAGGCGGATCTCGATCTGGGGCGCGAGCACGAGCAGCCTGCCGCGGCGCCGGACACATAGGAGGGTCGTCTCGTTGTCGTCGAGCGCGGTGTTGGAACCGGAGCGCGAGCTTGAGCCCGAGCCTAAGCACGCGGCATACATGGAGCGGAGCAGGTCGAAGGGGGTGGCGGAGGTGGAGTTGCCGCGGCACCCGACCACGAGGGAAGAGCCGCCACCGGCCACAGGCAGCCACCGTTGGACGGGACGAAGGGAGAGGGGAGGCCCGAGCAGCGGTGGTGGGTTGACGGCGGAGTGAAACGGGAAGCGGAGGAGGAACGGAAGGGGAGGTTGTCGGTGTCTGCGGGGTGCCGGGGTGGGCATCTGGGGATTCCTTTGTTTCTTTTTTTCTTTTTTTTTAATTGAACATGCCATATATTTTTTGCTACGGCCACATGAAGTGAGTTGTTCTGTTCATCCCATCATGTACGTAATACTTATTATTTTCCCCGTTTTTATTGTTTCTCCGGTCGTACCCTTCTTGTGATGCAAAGCTAACTATCATTAACTATCATTGATAATTTTCACTGTGCGGAGACTACAGACGCTTTCGACGACCCATCGATTGTAACTCTTGGAAAATTAAAGACGCCGCAATCGCTACAGGTGTCGTCAAGAACGAGGTTGACGTTTCGTGCGCTTAATTTTCGGGGCGCGACGAAAAGTCTCGGCTTAAACAACCGACGTGCGGCGTGCGGGGGGGCAACAGTATGTAACTATCCGGAGGCTTGAGACGCCTCCTAGACAGCTGACGCGTCTGTGTAAATGATGACGTTACAGACACGTGTACAGCTTAGAATCGTCTGACACCACAACATTGATATTATTAATACATATATAATACATATACATAGGTCCAATCACTAACAAATGGCTGACGCTAGCAGCATTGAAAATTCAAGTGTATCTCAGATTGTTCTTCACACACACCCAGTTGTTCGAGGGCACGCCACAGATTGTTCACAACACAAATAACACAGTTCACATGCATGTATCCACCTCGGTCGTGATGCAGCAAGGGAACAGAAGCAACTCACGGTTTACGAATCGAAATAGTCGCCGTCAGGGTTGATGACATCTTCCATAAGAAACTTGGCGATCTTCTCTCTAATATCCTCCAAATTGATCGGTTCCCTCTTCAAGTCAAAATCCTAATACAAAGAAAGTTAGGCATAAGTGTTTGTTGTACACATGGTCTTTATTGCCAAACAAAAGTAGGCACAAGATGGAGCTGCACTTCAAGTTACCTCGGGACGATCCAAATGAGCTTGATTCATCGCAACCATCAAGTGGTGCGCCGTATAGAACCCACATGTCTTGTTATCAGCTTGCGTCAGGCATTGCATACATATAAAACACAGTGGTTATTCGCTGAATGGAAACCCAAGTGGCAAGTGCACAACTTTAGGTGAAGCACAACTTTTACTTTTGTATACTTGGAGTGAACCACAAACTTTTGCGTCCTTGTCGCCTTCAGAGCCGTGGGATTGAAAACACGCTCAGTAAGCCTACACATGAGTAAAATGTAAAAAAAGTCACATTCTTTTTTATTTTTAGTAACATAATTAAGAAAAAAATGCATGGGTCAGATGTAGGTTAGGAAACACTCACTGTTGTATTGCATTTTTCAACCGGAGCGTATCAGTCCTTACGTGGGGCGCAGAGTCAACAAAATAAACTTTCCTCCACTTGATAGCTATGACAACAACAATCCAGTGTTGGCTTGGGTTATGCGCAAACATGACAAAGTCCTTGTCATGATGTTTCCGTAGGCCAAATTCTAGATATGTAAGGCCGTTCTTTATTCACGCCCACCGCCGACCCTTTGAAGGTCAATGGCTCGGGGATCAAGAAAGCCAACCGACAAAGACAAGGCCCTCGCTTCTCTGAGCAGGCATCTAGGAATAGAGAAGCATTCAAAGCAAATTTAGTAAGCAATGGATGAAAGAGGCATCCCGAATGAGTCCGAATAGAATAAATTGTACTCACAAAGTGTCATGCAAAAAAGGATGGCCACATCCAATCCATCCAAAGGTCACAAGGTCAAACAGTCGTCAAAACCCACATTGATCTTAGCCTCTTCGTGCGTGTCACGCCAAAAGGCCTCTTTCCCGGGCGTCAAGAAACACCATCGTTCGCATGTTTGCAGCGGTGGCCGCGCTTGCATGCACCACCCATGAAGAGCAAAGACAACAAGGCCCTACCGCATACTAAGTCGTTCGCATGAGAGCATTGGAAATCCATCTTTGGTACTTAGGGTTGGCCAGTGCATACCGACGGGCACTCGAATTGCTTCTGGTCATAAGGGACGACGTTTTCTGGGAACATATGCTGTCACCGTTGGATGCTCCATGCCTCTTGCCTGAAACATGCTTGTTTGGACCACCTGCTGTTCGCTTCTGCTTCTCAGCTGCTGCACTCTGAGAGGCACTCTGGACATTCTTGTCATGCGAGCTACTCCCCGGGTTCTCAGCCCCTGCAGTCTACGAGGCACTCTCATCATCCATGCCTTGAGAGCCAGTTTCCGCATTGCTAGCCGATGCACTCTGCAAGGCAATCTGACCGTCATTGGCATGAGAGCGAGTCGCCGCATTCCAATCCATTGCACCCTGAGAGGCACTCTGATCACCATTGGCATGCAACCTAGTCATCTCATTCCCACCCATTGCACTCTGAGTCTAAGAGGGACTCTGGTCATTGCTGTCATTCCCATTTAATAACCTGCTGCGTGCCATATGGTCCTTTAGGCTGACTATCACTGTGGAGAAGGAAGGCAGAGGAGGTTTTGGTGCGGAACAAGAAGACGGCTGTTGGGGTGTTACAGTCATAAGGTCTCTACTCCACTGGATCCTCTTAAAAATAGCCTGGCCAAGAGTCTTATTTTCGGCTGTCGGCGGATCCAGCAGTGTAGCCTCAAAACCAGGATTTACATGTTCAATCGTTACAACAGTATGTCCTGCCAGTATTGGTTGACCCTCAAGTAGCTCTGGGTGATTCGGGTGTACCTTTCCCCTAGCTACCTCAACCTGATAACCTCCAGTCTTCGTTACATGGGTATAGGTGCAACATTGGCTGCATCCGTGGCTGAGGCTGAGGCGCAGCTGCTCTTCAGTCCACCTACAGCGCTAGGGGTGTTGCCAGGCGGCGAACCTTGTGCTCATGCTTCCATCGCCACCACCTTATCTTAGAGCTCAGCTATTTTAGCTATAAGCTCTTCTCTAACTGCTGCGGCCGCCCCAGCTAGAGACTTCCTCTTTTTGTATATGCCACTGCACTCCGACCAACTCTTCCAACCACCCCAACTAGACACCCCACGCACATGCCATGTCTGTTCTGGGGTGCCCAGGACCCCTGTGAGCAGATCTCTTTCCCTTACACCAGTGACCTCAGAAGAAGCATGGGCTGCCTCCTCTAAAACCCTCTCAGCTAAAGACTGAGTTCTTTCACCGACCCAAACAATTTCAGCGTTGTCGCCTAACAATTCCAGTTTGCTGCATCCACGCAAAAAAACCGAAGCGCGGACCTTAGGATATTTGTCCCAAGGATTCTGGATTCCTTTGTCGACTAAGTCCCTGTCCTCCTTCGCCCACCTTTCAGACATTGCTTCATAACCTCCTGTCCCCAGGCAGTGGTTATACTAGTTCCTCTGCCTAAGCTCCTTGTATCTTTGACTTTTTGCCAGTGCCTCTTCGCTTCCCTTCGTAACAAAAGCTGCCCAATCCTCCTTGAGTATGTATGGGTGCTTCACTATGGCATCCCTCCCCTTGTTGACGTAATTCCGCACTAGATCGCTTTTGTGGGTCCTAAAACTTTTTCCTACCACTTGCCACAACTTCTTAAATGCTATGGCCTTTAAGTTGGTTGGAAACTCCAATGAATTCTGGACACAGTCCTCAAATAATTCTGACTTGATTGCATGACTTAAGGAACAGACTAAATCTATGAGCAAGGGGACCCTTTGTCTAGCAATCAGACCAGCAAGTCTCCTCATTCTTAGCTTGGCATCCTTAGCAGTGGGAAACCCGTCCGAAGCGAGCTCCGTGACAACTATCTTAGTTTCTGGCCACCTTGTGATGGTCCTGATCCTCCCCTTTCGCACCGACTGGCCAGATGACTGCCCCTCTACAGTACAAACTCCCGAATGCACCCCTGTAGCATCATCATCTGTCTCATGCGTTGTCTCTTCATATGTATCTCTCTGACCATCCTCTAGAGAATTAGTTGTTTTGTTGCCAGATGATGTTGTACATGTGTCATCATCAGACGCCTATATCAAACAGATTGAAATTACATAGAGAAGTCAACAGCTAGCATTCAAAAAGCTAACCATAAGCAAGGTTTGTATATCACATAGCCGTAGCTTACCATTTTCGAAGCGTCGTCAATCGCCCGGACACACCTACGTAGCCCGAGGGGGGTAAGGACAGAGCAGTCATTGTTCTATCTTGAACACGTATATTCATCTATAAAGAAAATAAGCAGCAGAATTTGTTGCAGTTTCCTATGACAACAACACATGGATGACAACATTATAGTAGCAGTCAAGTGTCAAGTTCAGTATATACAACTCGATATATCCATCTAAGGTTAAAATAATACAGTTCAATTATGTAATAGGCTTTTTTTTCAACACAACTGTAGTAGGCTTTTTATGAGGACTAAACAAACCACTGAGGCAGAGAACAAATAAAATGTAGTTCATGAATATAGGAATATAAACACAGTTCATTTAATAGGCACATTTTTGTAAGACAAGATAGTAGTAGTGCTCGACAGAGCAGTCATTGTTTTTGAGCGTGTATATCTATAAAACTTATGTTTGCAACCCCTACTAGCTAATTCTCTTGACATGCAAGCACGCCACCTCACCATCCCACTAACACCCCAGTAGCATGCCACCTCACCAGCCCACGAACCCTTCCTTGATAAAATTACAAGTGGGACCTGTTGGTATAGAGAAAAAAAAAAAAAAAAAAAAAAGGGAAAAAAGTAGAAAGAAAAAGAATAGGAGGGTGATAGTAATATTGTAACTCATAGAATTCTCTTCATAATCCACTAGTTCATCTATAAAGAAAATAAGCAGCAGAATTTGGTTGTAGTTTCCTATGACAAAAACACACAGATAATGACATTATAGTAGCAGTCAAGTGTCAAGTTCAGTTTCTACAATTCCATATATCCATCTGAGGATACAATTCACCTTTCCTCACTTACTGGCGACTGAAAAATTCAGGCGACTGCGTTGATCCCTGTTGTTGGATGGAATTCACTCAAGTAGCTTCGTCGCCTGAACAGGTTTGAAAATTTCAGTCACCTGGAAACTAGCAAGTCCCTAGTATTTATACAGTTCAATCCTATAATAGGCAGTCTATGAGGACTACACAATCCACAGAGGCACAGATCACAAAAAAATATAGTTCGGGAATAGACGGATATAAACAAACTATAGTTTAGTAACAGTTCATTTAGTAGGAACATTTTTGTGAGACAAGATAGCAACATTATAGTAGCAGTCAGGTGTCAATTTCAGTATCTACAACTCAAAATATCCATGTCACGATAAAATTATACGGTTCAATTCTGCAATAGGCAGTTTATGAGGACTACACAAACCAAAGGCAGAGAACAAAAAAAATGTAGTTCAGGAGAAGAGAGATACAAAACAAACTGTAGTTTAGTAACAGTTCATTTAATAGGCACATTTTTGTAAGACAAGATAGTGGTAGTGCTCGACAGAGCAATCATTGTTCTTGAGCATGTATATTCATCTATAAAGAAAATAAGCAGCAGAATTTGGTTGTAGTTTTCTATGACAAAAAACACAAAGATAACGACATTATAGTAGCAGTCAGGTGTCAAGTTCAGTTTCTAACTCTATATATCTTGTTATAAAAAAACTCTATATATCCATCTGAGGATACAGTTATCACCTTTCTTCACTTACCGGCGACTGAAAAATTCAGCAGCAGAATTTGGTTATAGTTTTCTATGACAAAAAAACACACAGATAACGACATTATAGTAGCAGTCAGGTGTCAAGTTCAGTTTCTAACTCTATATATCCATCTGAGGATAGAATTATCACCTTTCCTCACTTACTGGCGACTGAAAAATTCAGGCGACTGCGCTGATGCCTGCTGTTGGATGAAATTCACTCAAGTAGCTTCGTCGCCCGAACATATTTGAAAATTTCAGTCACCTGGAAACTAGCAAATCCCTAATCTACTACATCTATGCAGAGAACCCCCATTAGGGAGTTCTCTCGACATGCAAGCATGCCACCTCAGTAGCCCCACAGACCATGACATTCAGTGGCAGACCTCACTGTTTGAACTAACTAAAAAATGTTATAACTCACAAACCAAAAAAACCAAATTAATCTACTACACCTATGCAGAGAACGCCCACTAGGGAGTTCTCTCGACATGCAAGCATGCCACCTCAGCAGCCCCATAGACCATAACATTTAGTGGCAGACCCCATTGTTTGAACTAACTAAAAAATGTTATAACTCACAAACCAAAAACCAAATTAAATTCCGGTTACACCATTGGATTTCTTTTAATAAATCCTTCAAAACGAGATCTCATATGGATATATTTTGATAAAATTATAGGTGGGCCCCACTGATGGTAGTTGGCATAGAGTTAAGTAAAAAATAAAAAAAGAGAATGATTAAAAGGGCTAAAAAGGAAAGAAAAAGAATAGGAGGGTGATAGTAATATTCTAACTCATAGATTTCTCCTTCATACGCACGGCAACGCGTAGGGATATGACGCGTGAAGGAATAAGTTCAAGAGATTATGCTTCTAGATGTGACATTAGGGACTGCTGGTGCTGATTTCAGCGCGAACTCAAAACAAAGAGAAGTTTCCAATCCGACTATAGATTCGAGCTAGACTTTTTACGGTTGTGGAATCAAATGCCTCACCCTAGAGAACCTAAATTTGAAGAAGTGGACCATTAGAGAGTTTTTCTAAGAATCACTTGTCATAGGCCTCAAAGTAGCACTTGTTTAGAGTGAAATCTTGGAATTCCATCAAAAATCTCTGTAATCGACCTACGTGCAAAACAAGAAAGGGAACAACACGAAAGGTACATAGGAAGTTAGGGTGGATAGGTTAGATGATGGTAGATCAATTACATTGTGTTCCCAAACTGTTAATATATGCTTCTGGATGTGACATTACACTATGTAAAAAAAGGCTTCTACAATCGCGCGTTGAGGGCTTCTCTGATCCAATGTGGCAGCGGCTGCCCATTAGGGTCTCTAAATGTCTGACTTTACAGACCTGTCCGTAGCGAGCGTCTGCAACAGGCTTTAATACAGACGGGATTTAGTGCGTCTCAAACTACCCGTCTGTAGTGAGCCCTTGTTACACACGCGCCGTGGAACGTCTGTGTCCCAGGGTTTTGCTCGACTGTGGTCTACAGTATCTACAGACATTATTGTCTAAGATGCGACTGTACCTCTGAAACGTCCACGGACCCGCGGCATCGATGTCGACTGTACCGCGTCCAAAAGTAGCGACGCACGAACCCAATATGCGACTGTAACGGTTTTGAACGTACAGACACGTGTACAAGAAGGCGTCTGTGCCACTAACGCACACGACAGACGCTTGTATGCATCGCGCGCCTCTAACTGTTATCCATTCACAGACACCCGATCACTATAAGGGTCTGTAAACCGTTATTCAAATACAGACCCGTGTGGGACGAAGCCGACTGTGATATCTTCGTACTTACAGACGCCTGTGGTACACGTGTCTGTGTCACCTACAGAGCTACAGACGCAGTTAGATTGCTCGACTGTAACTACACTCCAGTTCACAGACGCTTGTTTTGTACTACCGTCTATGAAACTTAATGCACTTTCAGACGCTTCCGTAGGTCGTTCGACTGTAACTCGTACAGAACTACAGTCGCATGTTTAAAACGATCGTCCGCAATGTGTTCCGTGTTACAGACGGTTGTTCGCAACACGTGTCAGGAAGTAACACACGAGCTACAGACGCGTTTTAGTAAGCTCGTCTGCGTTCCTTTCCAGCTATTACAGACGTTCTTTTGTAACCACGTCTGTGGGATTTAGTCGCTTTTACAGACGGCCGTTTTGATTCTGCTTGACTGTAAACATTACGTATTTTCAGACGCTTGTTCGGTGTTTCAGACGTTTCTTCGGTTACGCGACAGACATTTAGTACGAAACCTACAGGCGCCAAGATCGGCGGCCGTGGGTCCGTACATAGATAACGAACCGTTTCAGCTATGCGACGAAAATTGAAAATGGTAGACACTAGCAAACACAAATAATCTGGTCTGCACAGTCCGATCACAAACAAATGGCGTAAGGCAGCAAAGATTGCAAATTCAGGTGTATCTCGGATTGTTCACACGGATGTACCCGGTTCTTGAGGGCACGCCCGCAGTTGTTCACAACACAAATAACACAGTTCACATGCATGTATCCGGCTTTGATCGTCATGCGGCAAAGGGAAACAAGAACATAGTTCACATGCATGTATCCACCGATCGTCATGCGGCAAAGGGAAATAGAATCAACTCACGGTTTACGAAACGAAATGCTCGCCTTCGGGGCTGATGACATGTTCCATAAGAAACTTGGCCATCTTCTCTCTAATATCCTCCAAATTGATCGAATCTCCCATCAAGTCAAAATCCTAATACAAAGAAAGGTAGGCGTAAGTGTTTGTTGTACACATGGTCTATACTAGAAAATAGCGCGGCTTTGCCGCGCTCTAAAATGATTTTGGGCCGGTGTTTGGCCACCACGTGATGGAATGTGCAAACGTATTCTTCACTTATTAATTCTTAGTTTGAAACCTTGTGATGGATATGCGCTTCTCAATGCGTGTTAGAGTGCTCAATACAAAGCTTGAAACCGGAACATATTACGCAGATATATAAACATAGATCGGTTTTATACGCTTTTAATTTATCATCCCCGATTACCCTACCATAAATTGCACATTTTTTTAAATGATATTGTTTCTTGGTCATCATGACAATCTTCAAGTAGAAATCAATGCAACCTGCAAAAATTCAAATGTTCAACATCCACTTTGTACACTTACTATGAAAACCCACCAAGTAACGACAACTTTATGCATAAGTTACATTAATCTATTTAATATGGACCGATACCTCGGTACCAATAGGTGGAAGAAACCTTTAAGTTGATTTTACTCATAGGGCATCTTGCAACACTTTCAAATTTAAAAGGTAGCAACAAGTAAAATTGGTAGTTGTAGGATTATTACTTGAGAAACTATTATTTTTAGGTAATAATCTATATGTGTTACCTGTATTAGTTTCAGTTGTTAGAAAAAGCTCAGTAGCTCAACAGTAGCAAAGTACAAAGCTAGATTTATTAAAAAAAATTGATGATTAGTCGGATACTAAAGCTTAGAACTGGAAATCATATATCGCTGAGGTATCCATGTGAGGATAAGATATTAAGTGCATTTGACTTGTATCATCAATGCATATGATGGTGAATACTATGCATTCAATTGATCACAACAAAATCAGGTGACTACAGTTCAAATCTAAGGTTCAATGTTTTGTTTTACATAAACAAATACAACTATGCATTGATAATTCCAGCTCTAACACAAATTTATTGATATATTTATAGTGTCTTTGGCAATCCCCGAATTCATAGGAATTGCTAACAATGAATATCATATCTTGTTGTTTATCTTAAGTACCCATCTATTCTTGTAAAAGTTGGGCTAACTTAAAAAGTCATTATTGATGTTGATTCATGATCGGTAATTATGCCTTTTTTATAAATGAAAATTTCAAAGTGGGATACTATACATAGGAAGCTCCTAATTAAATATCCCGAGGTTCATGAATCACATTTTTGAAGAAAAATAGTGTAAGGAAGCATGGTACTCTAGCTTCATTGAATTAATAGGATGCAACACACGGTAGAGGGTGCATTGTAAATTGTAAGATCTCCATGCAGCTAAAGCGGACATCGAAATGCTTGTTGATGATATTTCCATAGGTGGGGACAACAACTTCAATAGCAATTGCAAACCAAATGTCCCCGAGTGCATTTGTAAGTGAATAAAAGGTAAGACAAAGTGAGCAACATATAATGACGAAAAGTAGTTATAATTGGTGACTATTTCCAATTGCACAGTCCATTCGCTAAAGCCAATTCAAATGGCCATATGAGATTGATGCTTTGGAATTTGCATTTAGCTAGAATTTCTTTTGAATTACACAGCTGATTGACAAGTTAATTCCATGAATTTTTTGTTGGAAAATAATAGTATATGTAGTCTCTTGAAAAAGTGAACCAAACTTTGTTTTCGAACACAAACTTTTTTCAAGAAATGGTAGCTCTAGAAATGGTTGTACTGTACCATGCTTATGTTGCTTTGGTTTTGCTAAACGTACCCCCATCTACCCGACGAAGCTTGGTTAGAAAGGATAAAAAGCTAAGCACTAAAACTTGTTTGCATTTTATAAAAGCAGTTGGATCAGGATGCGTCCATCATGAGATCCGTCTTTGTCCTAATCAAATCAAAGCTATAGCAATATGGAAAATTACAAAACATGAATGGGTTGATCTTGATCTACTCAAACGTTGTTGTTTTTAACTCAAAGATACAACTTCAAAAACGAACGGACATTGCCCGGCCTGTGAAGCAAGCTCTTGATTCAGATCCACTAACACAAGGCTAGTTGTTTAGCATCACACGTACCTCTTCAAGTTTGTCTGCGCTATTGTCAAACTATTTAACATGACACAATGCAAAGCTAATATTTACACAATTTTTTTTTTTTTGCAACATAAGGCAACTAAAGCGTTTAATTCTAGATTTCACCATTACCAAAGGTTCTAAGTGTCATAATTGTGTGCAATCTAAGCAACCTCCAAAGCCTCACAAGGCAGTGGAGGAGAGACTCTTGGCACCTCTAGAACTCATACATTCTGATCTATGTGAGATGAATGGTGTGTGCAAAGAGATATTTGATGACGTTGATTCATGATGCTTCTAGATTTTGCAATATTTACTTGCTGAAAACTAAAGATGAGGCATTAGCATTAGACTACTTTAAAATCTTTAAGGCTGAAGTTGAAAATTAACTAGAAAGAAAGATTAAACATCTAAGGTCAGATCGTGGTTGTAAACCAATTGGATGTAAGTGGATATTCAAGAAGAAGCTTAGACCTGATGGTGCTATTGACAAGTACAAGGCTCGGCTTGTGGCTAAGGGTTATACTCAAAAGGAGGGTTTCTTTGATACTGATTCACCTGTTGCTAGAATGACCACTATTCAAACACTACTCTCCTTGGGTGCCTCATATGGTCTGATCATTCATCAAATGGATGTGAAGACAGCTTTTCTTAATGGAGAGTTGGATGAGGAGATTTACATGGATCAGCCTGATGGGTTTGTAGTAAAAGGTGAAGAGCAAAAAGGTGTGGAAGAGAGTGGGATTACTTTATCACAATCTCACTATGTTGAGAAGGTCCCGAGCCGATTTGGCTATATGGATAGAAAGTCTTCTCCAAAGACCTTATGATCCTAGTGTGACATTGCAAAAGAATAAGAAGTGTACCGTGATCAATTGAAGTTCATACTCTAAAATTGTTGGTTCACTCATGTATCTAGCTAGTGCAACCTGCACCAGAAAGGGTCTTGTGCTATCTTAAAGGTACAATGAGTTATGGGATTCACTATTCCGGGCACCCACCGTGCTAGAGGGATATAGTGATGCGAACCGGATTTGATATTGATCAAATCTATGCCACTAGTGGGTATGTTTTTACTCTTGGGGGTGGTGCGGTGTCATGGAGGTCTAGTAAACAAACTATTTTGACTAAATCAACCGTAGAGGCGTAACTTCTTCGCTTTGGATACAGCTATGCTTTGTTATATGATGCTAAGTCATGCTAGTATGATACACATGTTTGGACTAGTTGTTATGATCATGTTATGCTATATGATGTTGAATCATGCTATGATCTTGATAAGAAAAAATGCATGAGTCGGTTGTAGGTTAGGAAACACTCACTTTGTTTTTATTGCGGTTTTCAACGGAAGCGTATCGACTTCAAGCCGGGCTATGGTTGCGGAGGTTTGTTTCGCCTAAGTTTGGCGATTTTTGTAATAAGTCGATGAATCGGATATGTGGCACAATTAATGATAATTCGAGTGTTTGGCATTCTCGTTTATGTCATGTGAATTTTGGTGTCACATCTATCTAGCTTGCACTAATTCTAGATTTCACCATTACCAAAGGTTCTAAGTGTCATAATTGTGTGCAATCTAAGCAACCTCGAAAGCCTCACAAGGCAAAGTGGAGGAAAGACACTTGGCACCTCTAGAACTCATACATTCTCGATCTATGTGAGATGAATGGTGTGTGGAAAGAGATATTTCACTACATTAATTGATGATGCTTCTAGATTTTGCTATATTTACTTGCTGAAAACTAAAGATGAGGCATTCATATGAAAAAAAAATTCTAATAAATCTCAAAGGCCCAATATCTGTGTTCCCTAATGGGCTTTATTGTTTCAGCCCATGAGTAAAGGTGCGAGGTGCGATATCAATTACTATCATATTGTTTGGTTGATGTGGAGGTAGGGAGTTTTCCTCCCTATATATTTGTACCAAGCCTTCTTTGGGATTAGAGTTAGACACAACACCACAACTATAATTGGGAGTTTCAATTAGAAAATCCTAAAGGGCGTTACCAATACCCGTAGGCTCTGCACCGCGCGAGGTCCGGGGAAGGGTAATTTAGCGCCTAGCCTTACCCACACCATGTGCAATATGCGGAGGTCGTTGCTTGAACCCGGGACCTTCCTAAGCTAGGCGGTAGACCACTTGCACCAAGGCCAGCCCTTCCAATTAGAAAATCCTAAAATAGTAAAAATAATATTTTCCTTTTCCCTCTACTGCGCTGCATAGTCTCTCCATCCCGTCTGTCGAATAAGGTTTTTGGGAAGCGCTCTTCACATGACCGCTCCCAAATCTTCCACGGCAGTTTCTCTTCATCAGTGTGTCATCCCGTCGTCATAAGGCTTGCGCGCGGGATCATCAACAAGGAACACTCATCGACTAAGCTTACGCGATCGTCGTCTGCATCAACACCACCAACTTCTACATCGGCAGGTATTACATCTGTGTTCTAATCTTATTGTTCATCATGTTCAATCTGTCTGGTGTATGAACCGCTATGTTTACATCAGTTGCCATGATCATGCTTTCTTATATACTATTGGATCATGTCATGCTTCGCTATATGCTTTTAGATCATGATATGATTTGTTATACGATGCTAAGTCATGCTAGTATGATATGCATGTTTACACTAGTTGTTATGATCATGTTAATCATGCTATGATCTTGATATGCTTTTGTGTTATGCTAGTATGCTTCACATGTTTAATTAATCTAGTTAGCTTCGGTTCGTCATGATTTATTTTTATGAAATTAATCTGAAATTGCCTAATATCTCAACAATCCAAAAACCTTATTATAGCCTTTTTCTTGATTTAACTATGGTTTTTTTTCATTGACGTCTTTGAGGCTAGAAAAAATTTGTAGTGCAAATTTTAAGAGGCGGCGAGTTAAGGCCATGCTCTGGCTACAAGCTAAAATGTTTTGGATTATATATTGTTGGCTTGCCCGAGGGAAATATCTCTGGAGAGAAGATTCCGGGGGCAACACTATCAACCGAATGCAACCATCGATATATATATTCTAAGTTGTAGATTATGGAGAGCTTTCATGACTACAAGATGGTTGCTAACCGATCTATAGTCAAGCAAGCTCATGAGGTTCAAAGACATGGCAAAAGAACTTGAACTCCTTAAGTGTGTCATACCCGACGAGTTTGTAGCCGTATGCATTAATGCTAAGTTGCCTTCTTCATAGAAGAGCTAGAAAATATCGCTTGAAAACCTGATAGCATCTCTTGATGTTGAGGAAAAGATTCGGGCAAAGAACACTATTGAGAAGGGGAACCGCCATTACGCACGAATTTGGTGCGGAAAAACCCACATGGCAAGACCAAAGGAAGGAATAAATCTTCCAATGCCAAATTAACAACTACCACCGAGAAGAAGAAAAACAATGATGATGTGCCCTTCTAGATATGTAATGCCCATGCTTTGCGAGGCCCGCCGATCAGCCCTTCGAAGGTCAATGGTTCAGGGATCAAGAAAGCCAACCGACAAAGACATGGCCCTAGCTTCCCCGAAAGCGTGCATCTAGGAATAGAGGCATGCAAGGAAATTTAGCAAGCAAATTGAAACGGAGGAAGTAGTTCATGAATAGAGGAATATAAACAAACTGTAGTTTAGCAACAGTTCGTTTAGTAGGAAATTTTTTGTAAGACAAGATAGCAAGAGTACTCGACGTGCAGCGTCGGTGTTCTTGAGCTTGTGTATTCATCTATGAAGAAAATAAGCAGCAGAATTATCACCTTTCCTCACTTCCTGGCAACTGAAAAATTCTGGCGACACTGGATGACGCGTTGATGCCTGCTATTGGATGGAAATCACTGAAGTAGCTTCGTCGCCTGAACAGATTTGAAAATTTCAGTCACCTGGATATTAGGAAGGCCTTAATATACAATTCTGTAATAGGAAGTCTATTAGGACTACATAATCCACAGAGGCACAGATTACAAAAATTGCACTCTCCGTTAACAAGAACACGCTTCACATGCATGTATCCAAATGGTCATCATGCGGCAAAGGGAAACGAAAGAAACTCACGGTTTACTAAACAAAATACTTGCCTTCAGGGCTGATGATCTGTTCCATAAGAAACTTGGCGATCTTCTCTCTAATATCCTTCAAATTGATCGAATTTCCGGACAAGTTAAATTCCTAATACAAAATAAGGTAGGCATAAGTGTTTGTTGTACACATGGTCTTTATTGCCAAACAAAGGTAGGCACAAGATGGAGCTGCACTTCGAGTTACCTCAGGACAATCCAAATGAACTTGTTTCATCGCAGCCATCATGTGGTGGGCCGTGTAGAACCCACATGTCTTTTCATCAGTTTGCGGCGAGCACCGCAAAACATATGAAACACGGTGGTACGTTAGGAAACACTCACCGGTCTATTGCACTTTTCACCGCACCGATGTTTGACTTTAAGCGGAGCGCAGAGTCAACCAAATAAGCCTTCCCGAATTTAGCAAGCAAATAGATGAAGAGGCATCCCGAATGAGTCCAGAATAGAAGAAATTGTACTCACAGTGTCATGCAGCGAAGGATGGCCATATCCAATACATCCAGTGCCATGAGGTCAAACAAGTCGTCGAAACCCACATTGATCATAGCCTCTTCGTGCGTGTCACGCCAAAAGGCCTCTTTCCCGGGCAATGCAATAAACGCCACCGATTGCCTGTTTTGCAACTTGCTTGCATGTACCACTCTTGAAGAGCAAAGACAAGAAGGCCCTGCCTTATGAAGCTCTTTGGGTGATAGTATTGGAGATCCATGCTGGTACTTAGGGTTGGCCTATGCGAACTGAAGGGCATTCGAAGCCACTCTGGTGAAATGGGGCGAGCCACTCTCTGCATTCTCACCACCTACGGGGGGCTAGGGGTGTTGGCGGCGGTGAATGATGTCCTCGTGATTCCATCTCAACCGCAAAGATCCGAACCCCGGCCGCGTCGATTCCATCTCAACCTGCAAAGATCCGGTCCGTCTGCATCCGTGGCTAAGGCGTATCTGCTATCCAGACCACCTACAAGGCTACAGGTGTTGGCAGGCGTTGAACAATGTCCTTGCGATTTTATCGCCTCCAACTCAGCCCTGAGCTCATCTATTGCGGTAAAGCTCGCTTAAAGTGCTTCGACCTTCGATCGCCTCCCCGAGCTTCCTCTTTCTATACATGTCGGCGCACTCCAGGCCAAGCCTTCCAACGAGAAGAACTAGACACCCCACGCACATGCCCTCGCCTTGTTCGAGATGCCAAGGCGCCCGCGGAGCATATCTCTTTCCCTTACACCGGTGCCCTCGGAAGGGCGGGCTGCCTTCTCTAAAACCTTCTCTGCAAGACCGAGCCCCCTGTCTCGTTGCGTGGTGCCCAGGGGCCTGTGTGAGCTCATACCTTTCCCTTCCCTTCTATGCAACAAAAAGCTGCCCAATCGTCGACACCTATATCAAAAAAAAATAAGTTACACAGAGAAGTCAACAGCTAGCACTCAAAAATCTAACAATAAGTAGGGTTCATATATCTCGGAGGCACGAGATATCACAAAAAAATGTAGTTCAGAACGGAGGAACATAAACAAACTATTGTTTAGCAATAGTTCATTTAATATGCACATTTTTAAGACAAGATAGTTGTAGTACTCTACAAAGCAGTCATTCATCTTCATCGGCATGTAATTCATCTCAGAAAGAAAAATATGAAACAATGAGTTACAGTTTCCTATGACAAAAACACACGGGTATGGTAACAACATTATAGTAGCAAATCGGGTTCAAGTTCAGCAAGTATCAACAACTCAAAATATCCATGTGAGGATAAAATTATACAGTTCAATTCTGTAATAGGCGCTTTATGAGGACTATACGAACCACGAGGCGAGAGAACAAAAAAATATAGTTGAGGAATAGATGAATATAAACAAACTGTAGTTCAAGAATGTCCATTTAATAGGCACATTTTTTGTAAGCCAAGATAGTAGTACTCTACAAAGCACTCGTGATTCTTGAGCACGCATATATATTCATCTATAAAGAAAAAAGCAGCAGTAGTGCAGTTTCCTACGACAAAAACACACAGATATCAACATTGTAGCAGTCAGGTGTCAAGTTTAGTATCTACAACTCGATAAGGTTTTTGGGAAGCGTTCTTCGCGCGACTGCTCCCGATCTGCGTCACGGCTCGTCTACCTTCAAGGCCCGGAGGCGCTACATCTTGGTGTCTTCAACGTCAGCTTCGTCGAGCTCTACTGCCGTCGTTGATCGACGACAGCGACAGCGACCTGGAAGACCTCGGCTTCGCTTTCGGGAACCTCTCCATCACGCTGTCATCTACGTCTAGCAGGTATTTCTCCCGAGATCTAATCTCAGTGTTAGTCATGTCCAATCTGTTCAATCTATCTGGTGTGCTAGTTGTGCTTACACCTGTTGCTATGATCATGCTATGCTATATGCTGTTGAATCTTGCTATGCTCTGTGATATGATTTTGAGTCATGCAAGTTTGCTGCACATGCTTATTGCTTAATCTAGTTGTTCAGTTCGTCATGATTTATATTATGGATTTAATCTGGGGAAATTGCCTAATATCTTTCTTTTTTTTTACAACAAAAAACTGTGGGGGGAGAACCCCACAGTGGCGGCCATTTTCATTAATTTTTAAACGAGGAAGAAATATAATTGCCTAATATCTTAACAATCCAAAAACTTTAAAGATTTTAAAGTAGTCGAATGCCTCATCTTTATACAACACAATTCTATAATAGGCGTGCTATGAGGACTAAACAAACCGAGAGGCACAGTCGCAAAAAAAATGTGTAGTTCAGAATACATGAATATATAAACAAACTATAGTTGAGTAACAGTCCATTTAATAGGTACATTTTTGTAAGCCAAGATAGTAGTAATCTACAGAGCACTCGTGTTTTACGAGAGTAACAGATCCATTAAATAGGCACATTTTTGTAAGCCAAGATAGTAGTAGTACTCTACAAGATGCAGAAGCACCATTGTTCTTGAGCATGTATATTCATCTATAAAGAAAATATGCAGCAGTAGCTGCAGTTTCCTATGACTAAAACACACAGGTAACAACATTACAGTAGCAGTCAGGTGTCAAGTTCAGTACCTACAACTCGATATTTCTATCCGAGGGTAAAATTATACGATTCAATTTTGTAATAGGCGCCTATGAGGACTAAACAAACCAAAGAGGCACTGGATCACAAAAAATATGTAGTTGAGGAATAGAGAGGAATATAAACTGTAGTTTAGCAACAGTTCATTTAATAGGAACTTTTTTATAAAGAAAATAAGCGGCCATCTAGTTGCGGTTTCCTATGACAAAAACACATAGATAACAACATTATAGTTATAGTAGCAGTCAGGTGTATTGTTCAGTATCTACAACTCTAGATATCCATCTGGGATAAAGGTACCACCTTCCCTCACTTACATTGTAGCAGTCGGTGTCAGGTTCAAGATCTAACAACTTCGATATATCCATCTTAGGATAAAGTTATCACCTTCACTCTCGATTCTGGGGACTGAAAAAAACGTGGGACAACTGCGTGCTCTCTATCTCTTCCCTAATGATGGTCCGTGAAGAAAATAAGCAGCAATAGTTGCAGCTTCCTATGATAAAAACACACAAATAACAACATTATAGTAGCGGTCGGGCGCCAAGTTCAGTATCTCAGCTCTATATATATCAAACCTCGAGCACAAAATTATCACCTTTCCTCGTTCAGGCGACATGAAAAATTCAGGCGACAAACGTGTGCTCGCTATCTCTTCCCGCCTTAATGATGCATTGATGGCTGCCAAGTTGGATGGAAATCACTGAAGCACCTTCGTCGCCTGAAAAATGGCGTACCCAGTGCCATAGGCTCCCGCACTACGCGGGATCTAGGGTAGGGTATTTTAGCGCTAAGCCTTACCCGCACCATGTGCAATATGCGGAGGCTAGGGCTTGAACCCGGACCTTCCGTTTACATAACAGAGCACTACCACCTTCGTCGCTGAACAATTTCAAAATTTCGCCGCCTGAAAATTAGCAGGGGCCTAATACTATACGCTTCAATTCTTAGGCGCTTTATGAGGACTACACAAACCGTGCTATCGGAGATGACAAAAAAATATGTAGTTGAGGGGTGGAGGATGAAAACGTCGTAGGTGGCAACGGGACCATTTAATAGGTCTCCCCTATAAAGATGGTGCCTCGTGCCCTAGTGGACTGAGTTGGACACGTTGAGGGAGGGCGGCCTCGTTATAGTTATAGTAGTAGCGTATTAACCCTGCCAGATCGCTACAACTCTAGAGATGGATCGGAGATTGGTTGGACCTTCCCTGGTCGCATTGTAGATGCGCCGTTAGGTTGAAAACCTAGAATGGCGATCGGTAGTTGGTTGTGGCGGTGGTGGTTGTCAATGGCGGCGGGGCGGCGGGACGACGGGGGCTCATACCCTAGAATGGCCCGGTGAGGAGGCGGATGAGGGATTTTGCGTTTTGCGAATGCTCGGCGTCGGATAAAATTTACTTAAAATTTTTTGGCGTGCACAAGGAAAAGAGCGCCACTTCAGCTGCAGCTGGGACCTGGGAGAAGGCGCGTGGTGGGACCGCTCTGTCAGCATGGAAAACTCGGGATGAGAGGTTTTGCGTTTTGCGAATGCTCGGCGCGCAATTTTGGTAAAATTTTCGGCGGGAACAAGGAAAGCGCCTGCATGGTGGGACCGTCCTGTCAGTTTGGAAAACATACAAGCTACCAGGCGCGTCTCATAGTAATTATAAAATTGATGGTTTTTCTTTCTAAAATTCTATAAATCATGTCTATGAAGCTTGTATAACAACATTTTTTGAGCGTCTCTACCCGTTTTCAAAGACAACAAGTCATGAACATAAAACTTGTAGTATAACTTCTTAAGATGTACATCTTTTATATTGGTCATTTCTTCATGCGACGATGTTGCCGTGCTAACATTGTTCACAAGATTATTCAGGGTCTGTTTAGCAACAAAGAGCGGGACTACACAAATTCTTAGGGCGCAACTGTAGCGGCACTGTTCACATGAGCCGGTTTTCTCACTCCCTCCCTCTCTCACTGACAACCACCACTGTTCACAGGAGCCGGAGAAGCTTATTTTGGGCTCCTCCGGCTCCTGCGTGCTGCGTGCTGATGGAGGAGCCGAGCCAGCCGCGAGCCCCCGCCAAACAGGCCCTTACACAACTCTCAGAGTTTATGAAACTACAAAAAGAGATTTATAAGATTTGTGAACAATAATGTCACTAGCACTATGTCGTATGGGGAATCAAACCAAAATAAGAATTGTAGATCTTGCTAAGTTATTAAACTCTCAAGTTAAAACTCTTTGATTATTGACTTTGTCTTAATACTGGGAAAAACTAGGTCTCAAATTCAAAAACCCTGAAAACTAAAATTTAAATGTTTTAAGTGGCCTCAGATATACAAAGTTACAAACCACCAGCATACCGATTGTAGTTCTCAATTATCCATGACACTTTGTAGTTTACAAATTTTTGATTTGAGATCCATCTTGTCATGGAAAAACATGTGTAGTTTGAAACCATTTATGTTTAGGTCAGTCTCAATGGGCCTGGGGTTTGATGTCACAGTTTCCAACACATTCAGATTTTAGAAACAGTGCAGAAGAGATTAATGGGGATGAAACTCTCTCTACTCCCATTAAACTCTTATATCATCACTCTCAATATTAATATGGTGCCACATTAGCCTAATTAATGCCCTTGTAGTCCAATGGTAGGACGGTCTAGTGGGTTGCTACCCACCAGGGTTCAAATAATCCTGGTGCTCGCACCTTTTCTTGAGATTTTCCCAGGATTTACCGACATTATGCATTAAGTGGTAAGCGACGTTCCTGTCGACAACGAGGCGCCTATGGTGACTTCGAGAATCTCCAGATCTGTCGGCTGCCCAATCCTTCGGAGGTGCTCATAGGGGTAGGGATTGCGTACGTGCGTTCATAGGGGTGAGTGTGCGTGCGTATTGTGAGCGTCTGAGTTGCACTGTGTAATTTTTTTAAAAAAACTCGTATGAAACTCAAATGAGACTAGACTTACAGACGCGCACTAGGATAGGGCGTCTGCCCATTTCCTTCGCCGCGTTCCGCGCGCGGGTTTTATGTCCGACGATCGACCTCCCCGCCGAGCACCGGCCAGCGCTCATAAAATCCCACGTCTCCGTGCACCGGGCTACGCACCCGCATTGCTGCTGTTCACCCATTCCAGCAAAAAAACCCCGCCGCGCTCAGAGTTTCCAGCAAAAAAACCCCGCCGCGCTCAGAGTTTCCAGCAAAAAAGCCCCCACCCCCCGCCGCCGCCGCTGCCGCGCCATGGAAAACCTTCCGGAGCACTTGCTTGTGGAGCTTGCGATGCGCGTCGCCATGCACGCAGAGCATCCTATGGAGGACCTCTTCAATCTGCGGGCCACCTGTTCGCAGATGAAAGCGGCGTGCCGCGACCCCCTGGTGGGACGGAGCATCCGACTAGACCGGGTGCTGTCTCGGCGGGTCTACGGCTGGGGCCGCTGTACTACTCGCGCGAGTATCGCGCGAGTCTCATCACCAAGCTTGCCAAGGTCGGCAACCCGGAGGCGTGCTTCAGAGCAGGCATGTCTGCCGTGTTCGTCGACGGCCACGACACCGTCTCGCCGCCTCTCGACAAGCTGAAGCAAGCCACCGACTACGGGGCATGCGCTGGTGTTGACACCTGTTATAGCATAAAATATATAGGCTTTTAAAACTGAAATAAGGGCTTAAAATGAATATCAACATAGTATAGGGGCTTTACTGACATAATTTTATAAGTTTTGGTGATTTATATATTTTCAGGGACTAAACAGATAAAAGCAGGTAAAAGCCCAAGAGTTTGCAAGCCCTACGATATAAACACATATCCGTGAAGCAATCCAACTTGAAACCCACGTAAGAACATTCCAGAAGACACCAGAAGGCACGACCCACAGGATGGGGCCCACCTGGCATGGGGCCCAGGTGGCCGCGGCCACCTTCTAGGGCGGCCGCCCTCCGTCCCACCTCGCCGCTGACCATCTTGTTAGGTCGGTTCATAACCGCCATTAAGAAGAGATCTATACCGTTGCTCAAGGTCGGTTTGATCCAAAGGCTGTCGTGCATCGCCTAGGGCTATATAAGGAGACCCCCTGCCCGCAGGGTGAAACCCTAATTCATTCCATTCATTATCTCTTGACCTGTTGGTCTTGGAGGTGTCCCAATGTGAGGACAACCTCTCCACTAGAGAATTAGGGCTAGACTCTCCAATGTAGTAGATTAGCAACTAGAGAGTTAGGGAGAGCGGAGCTATGCTCCGGTTCTGGAGGAACCTACAGAGTTTGGTATGTCTTGTATCCTTCCTTTGTAAGACATTATGATCTATTATATATTTATCTTCTCTATTTACTTCATTCATATATTTGGTTAGCATAGTTGTTATGCCTTTGCATGGGATCTTCGCTCGCATCGAGTGCTCTAGTTATAGACATAATTAGAGTAGTAATTGATAGTGTAGACATGGTGTCTAGACTAGAGGTTACCTGAGATTGCACCCAACCCCACGGATTGTTTGTGGTAGCCCCAGGTGGTGACAGCCCTGATGGCCGATGTATTCCACCATGTTCGGGTTGGTGTTTGTAGGACCGTAGTCGGAGCTTCCTAGCCCCCTTCTCATCCCTGTCTGTGGCTAGTGTTCTGATGTCCCAAAGTGTGATGGTATGATTACTATCATAGAACCTAAGTAATAGAGAAGTACATAGGAACCTAGATCTCTCCCGCTGTCCTCTCAACGTGCTACTATACATTTATCATAGGAATTCTCTTGTGTTTGATATTGTTCATAAATCTTATCATCTATCATTTACCCCCCTCACTTTAGTTTAGTGGTTTGCTTAGTTAGTAGATGCATGATTGTGACTTACTAGATTCTTTAGCCAACGCTTCCCTGTGGATACGATACTCTAGAATACTCATCCTAGGGAAAAGCTACAATGTGTAGGATCGCTGGACGCCTAGAGGGGGGTGGATAGGCCTGTTTCAAAAATCAACTCGAAACACTGTCAGATCACCGAGCGGCACCGCCACTTGAACCAAGCGGCACCACCGCTCCACTAAGCGGCACCGCCGCTCCTGCAGACAAGGTTAGGTCACAGTTCAAAATCTATCCAATGAAAAGTAGATCGAGTAGTTTTCCTTGGTTCCTGGACAGGTATAGACTGCAGATCGAGACCTGGAACAAGCTGATCAAGGGTATAGAGATAGATCGGACTCAAACCCTAAATCCTCTCAACAACAACAATATGATTGCAATGTAAAGTAAATCAAGCACACGGTGACACAGGGATTTATCCCGTGGTTCAGCTCGCCACCAAGGCTTGCCTAAGTCCACGTTGTTGAGGTTCCACAAAGGAATGAGCTCACCACAAAGGTTTGCCTCTTTGCCTCGTTCACAAGTCTAGGAACCGAATCCTAGAGATGTGGGGTAATGTATTAGATGCAAGAGGGTGTTACAAACCTCCCTAGGCTGCCACACAAGTTGGCAAGCTCAAGGGCGACGCACTAGCCGGCTAGGAGCAAGCTCCAAGAGTAAAGAACCAAAACCGCCGGCCAAAGTGCGAACCAAGTGCCTCTAGAACGATGAAGATCAGTGGAGCTCCCTTCCAATCGAAGTTTGCAGCCCTCACACTCAAGAATCGATGGTGGAATCGATGGATTTGCTTGAGGGAGTGAGGAGCTTCAATGGAGGAGAGAGAGCTGAGCACTTGGGACCTTTCTGTCGAGAATGAGCGAGAGGGAAGAAAGGTTACCATTGGGGGGTAGAAAAGGAAAGTATAAATACTCCCCTCCCAACGGTCAGAACACGAGCGGCAGTGCCGCTAATGTTCGAGCGGCACCGCCGCTCAGCGGCACCGCCGCTCAGACTTAGTCAACTGAGGTGTAGAAAGAATTTGAATGGTTGACTAAGTTTGGAGCTGGAGGTTATGTGATGTGAAAATGAGCACTTGGTTGCACGCTTCGGCACAGTGATTCTAATCCCTCTTAATAGTACGGCGTGTCCTATACTCAAATTCAAAATGTAAAATGAATATAAACCTCCTTTCTTGAAGTACCAACAGCAAATCGAATCGGGGTACTCCTCCTTAAGGTTTGCAATGTCCTCTTTGCTTATTGCCTGCTTGTCAACTCGATAAATCTCATTAGTCCTCTATTTAGATTGTCATCAACGCCAAAACCCACATTAGAGGTTGATTGCACTTACAATCTCTCCCTTTTTGGTGATTGGTGACAACCTAATTAGAGCTTACAAAAGATAGATAAATAATAGAGATTTTTCGAGCCATGGATGTAGGTACCTCCCCCTAAATATGTGAATGAACCTTGAATGCTCAAAAAGATGTCTCATTATCAATAGTCACATATTTAGACAGTGAGACCTCCCCCTAAATGTGTGAGTGAGATTTGAATTCTCAATTTTGACATAAGAGGTCAAATTTCACACATTTAGGTGATGTAAGAGCCTCCCCCTACATCCATGCCTGCTGTGGGGTGTCAAGTGCTAACAGATGTGTCATAAGAATATACGTGATGCAACATGACAGTTTAAGCACTTTCGAGCAACAGTGCTGTTTTTTGACTGAAGCGGCACCGCCACTTTCGGCCGAAGCGGCACCGCCGCTCTGTCAAAACAGAGCTGCTGCCAACATAAATTTCACAGCATGAGACATATATAAAACTAAGAAAACAGCATGAATATGACAAGCTGAATCACACAGAACCAACACATGTCCATAAACCATACGAAGAGAGTCAAATAAGTCGCATTATTACAAGTTCACAAATAGTTTTGAAGCCTACTCTCAAACTCTAAACTCTCTAGGACATGCTAAACGAAGGTAAACAACAGTCGAAGGCGCGAAAAAGTTTTGACCCCTCTAATTTTCTCCCCCTTTGGCACAAAGCACCAAAAAGGAGAAAAGAAAAGAGAGATCAAGTCACTCTGAAGCACTGCCCTCCTCCTCGTCCTCGTCCTCCTCCTCGTCACCCTGCTCCTCCTCTTCTGAAGTGGAAGAAATGACAGCCCTGCCGGCCGTGTGAGTAGTAGAGGTGAAGCGTGTCGAGCGTCGAGGTGGTGGATCCTCTGAGAGACGTGGGCTCGCCGCCGTCTACGCACAAAGTCACCAAGTGTCTCATCCCGCCAAGCTCCCGCTCTGAGGTGGTGTCCACCGACTCTCGCACTCGAGAAGCCGGGAAGCACAAAGCGAGGTGGAGAAGGGACAGTGAAAGTGGTGTGACTCCCGCGCACGCTCTCTGTCCTCCCTCCGCCTACGCTCAACCCTGTGAGCAGACGCTGCTGAGTAGGTGCAAGTCTCAAACATAGCCTTCATCCATGTGGTCATCTTCTTCTTGAAGCTGCTCTTGCCTCTCTTAGCTCTAGCATGGGAGCTCTCTGGAACCTCTGTGGGAGAGGGTGGAGTGTCCTCTCTAGCTGGTGCCTCTAGAGCTGCTGCTGCTGGCATGATCCGCTCGAGGTTGTAGGCCTTGTGCTCATCTATCTTGTTAAACCTCAAGCCGGACACTCTCTCAATCACAAACATGATGTAGGGAGCATAGGGTAAGCTCTTCCTACCATCATCCATAGCATCAGCCAACTCCATCCACAGATATGCAGGCACATTGAAGTTCTCACCTCCCGAGCAAGTCTTGCTAGCGCATTCTTCTTCACCCAACCATGCAAGTTTGAAGTCGCACCATCCTTGGGATCAATGGTGTTTCGAGAAGGTTGTTGAGAATGTAATAGAAGCTATTTAACCCTCTCACCAACCCATCTGCCTTCCTTTGATCCCTCCACATGTAACTAACAGCTGTAGGCTCAAGCTTCTTTTCAGCATGAATGGGAGTGTACTTCCTATGCTCACTGCCAAAACCAAGAATCCTGGAGAAGGTGACAAAGTCAACTAAATAGTGAACACCCTCAGTCATCCGATGCATAGTGTCCTCATTCTCCAGAAAGTAGGTAGCATGGAACTGTCCAAGAATCTCAGCATTCCAGTCATACTAGAACTCCATCAAGTTCCTCAGCTCATGCTTCTCACAAGCCCTGATGGCCCTGTTAATCTTTGGCTCTCTCTTAGCCTTCAGAAGGGCCCAATCTATGTAGTGCATCTCTCTAATGCTGGGCTTCCTCTTCTTGAGGACAGATGAGGCATAGAAGTCTGAGTGAAATACATTCCAGAATCTGTAGTCAACTCCTAGGTCCTTAGGAGTGGTGTATGGATTCACCCTCCTAGCCTCAGTGCTCAACTTACTCCCAATGGAGTAATCAATCCTCCTGTGAGCCACACTGTCATCTGGAGGTCTTCTAATCTCAATCTGCTCCTCATAGTCCATCATGTAGGAGTCATCAAAAGTCCAGATGTCAACTGGAGTGCCTGGACATCCAATCTCTGGAATCTTTCTGCCATGCCTAAGCTCATGCCTGTACTGCCTCTCTCTTTCTTGCTTGCTGCCGCCACCGTAGGTCTCTCGAAGGAGCGTAACCTCTCGCCTCTGCCCCCTCTTGGGAAAAACGCTTTTGCCACAGCCTTCCTCTTGACCCCACCGCCTTGACCTTGCTCCATCTATGCATCCAAAGAGTCCAAATCAGTCACTAAAGTGCTGGTGTGAGAGATGGATATAAATGTGTGTTGAATATTGCAAAAGATAGGTGGTTGAAACAATTGGTGGGCTGGCTGTTTGAATCAGCCCCGAGCGGCACCGCCGCCGCCCAGCCGCACCCCAGGTTGCCCAGCCCTTGTTTCACCAATCGCCTTGTGCAATAGTTAAAACACATGTATATCTATCTACCATTCCAAATGAATCTCGAAACTTGACTCGAATGAAAATAGTGATAAAAGTTGCCATGGATTTGGATTTAGAATGAATTTTTCTTTGACAATGGGAATCAACCTGATTTGGACTATTGATTTGTTCGAAATGTGATTGAAGATGAGTAGCAAAACACTTTGCTCTTGCCATAGCCGGCAGTGCCGCTAGGCATTCCATGCATGTCATGGGTGGAGTTCATCTCAAACTTTCAAACTAAATCAATCCAATAATTTTCCCACTATCTAGAACCTTCACTCTACCACTAATTGTAAAAATCCATAACAAATTTCATCCCTAGGCATAGATCGAGGCGGTTAGGGTTTCTCACCGAGGATTGGAGAGGGAAGAAGAGAGAGCTGCGGCCCCCTTGCAGCGGTGACACCGGCGTCGAGGAGATGGCCGGCGGCACAGGCGCGCGAGCGGCACTGCACCGCCGAAGCGGCGGTGCCGGGCAGCGGCGGGCGAGATGGTGGCGGCGATGGCGTCGCCCCCTCCGCCGCCCTCACGAGAAAAGAACGGGCCGGTGGAAAGAATGAGTGGAGAGAGAAAGGAAAGATGCTGTGGGCCTAGGAAATAGGCCCCACACAACCTGATCTGACAGGCTGTTTTTCGCCTCGAAAAACACCGAGCGGCACCGCCGCTCCCCATTCCCCCCGACAGCGCGAGGTAAGTTTGCTTCCTAAGTGACTCTCCTCATATGCTAGATAGACATATGTGACTCAAATTTCATGGCCGATCAGATCATCAATCAAAACAAAGGACCATGTCATTTGAGTCTAGCTTTGAAAACATTTGAAAGACATAATGTAAACTTTTTCAAAAGCTTTCCCTACTCATACTAGTTCTCACAAACAGAGGCATGCAAATTTCAAGATAGGTTGTGAGAATCAAGTATATTTAGTTCACTACGCAAAGCGCAAAAACCTTGTCTCGTCGAGAGGCTTGGTGAAGATATCGGCTAGTTGCTTTTTTCGGTGCTCACATGGCGAATTGCGATATCTCCTTTGAGTTCATGGTCTCTCAAGAAGTGATGACGGATGTCTATGTGTTTTGTTCTAGAGTGTGCTACCGGGTTATTTGCGAGTTTGATGGCATTCTCGTTGTCACAAAGAAGAGGTATCTTTGTGAAATGACATCCAAAATCTTTTAAGGTTTGCTTCATCCAAAGTAGTTGAGCACAACATGCGCCGGCTGCAACATACTCGCCTCGGGGGTGGATAGGGCTACACAATTTTGCTTCTTAGAGCTCCAAGACACCAAGGACCGTCCCAAGGAATTGACATGTCCCCGAGGTGTTTTTTCTATCTACTTTACAACCGGCATAATCGAATCCGAATAGCCAAGTAGATTGAACTTGGAACCCTTGGGATACCACAAGCCAAGGTTTGGGGTGTGAACTAGATATCTCAAGATTCTCTTAACCGCCACATTGTGACATTCCTTTGGATTAGCTTGAAATCTAGCACACATGCACACACTAAGCATAATATCGGGCCTAGATGCACAAAGATAAAGAAGAGAGCCGATCATGGAACGATATACCTTTATGTCGACGGCAGCCCCTTCTTCATCAAGATCAAGATGTCCATTGCTTGGCATTGGAGTTTTGATTGGCTTAGCCTTAGCCATATCAAACTTCTTCAACATATCTTGGGTGTACTTGGTTTGGCTAACGAAAGTCCCTTCCTTCATTTGTTTGACTTGAAAGCCAAGGAAGAACTTGAGCTCACCCATCATGGACATCTCAAACCTTTTTGTCATAGTCCTACTAAATTGCTCAACATACACATGGTTAGAACTACCAAATATTATGTCATCGACATATATTTGGCACACAAAGATATCACCATTAACTTTATGTGTAAAGAGAGTAGGATCGGCCTTCCCTATGACAAAACCTTGTTTGAGCAAGAACTCTTTAAGGCACTCATACCATGCTCTTGGTGCTTGCTTAAGCCCATAGAGCGCCTTACGAAGCTTGTAAACATGGTTAGGAAACTTGGGATCTTCAAAACCCGGTGGTTGCTCAACATAGACTTCCTCTTGCAAAGGGCCATTGAGGAATGCACTCTTGACATCCATTTGATATAGCTTGAAGTCATGATGGGCAGCGAAGGCTAGAAGAATGCGGATTGCTTCTAGTCTTGCCACCGGTGCATATGTCTCATCGAAGTCCAAGCCTTCTACTTGAGTGAAACCTTGAGCCACCAATCTTGCCTTGTTTCTTGTAACCTGTCCATCTTCATCTTGCTTGTTTCGAAAAACCCATTTGGTGCCAATGATGTTTGTCTTTGGTTTTCTACCAAGTCCCAAACTTGGTTTCTCTTGAAGTTGTTGAGTTCTTCTTGCATGGCTAGCAACCAATCGGCATCCTTGAGAGCGTCTTCTACCTTGGTGGGTTCCAAAGAGGAGACAAAGGAGTAATGTTCACAAAATGCAGCAAGATGTGATCGAGTAGTTACTCCCTTTCGAAGACTCCCAAGGATGTTCTCAACGGGGTGATCCCGTTGAATGGTTTGTCGTAGCCGTGGGTGATCAACTCCATCATCCTCAACTTGTTCTTCATAGTCATCCTCAGCTTCAAGTATAGGAGCAAGATCAAGTGCTCTAACTGGTGATGTAGGTGTTGGAGTAGATGCTGCTGAGGTGGAGGGAGCGGCACCGCCGCTCTGCTGAATTTCAGCAGAGTGGGCTGCCCCCGTCATCGAGTACGTCGGCGAAATTGGTGCAAAGAACATCTTGGTGATCCTCTTGTTCACCGGCTTTATCTTCTTGTGGTCGAATGTCACCAATAGCCAATTGCTTGATAGCTTCACAAGGTGGATCCTCCTTTCCTACAACACTTTGATCAACTTGCTCTACTTGAGAGCCATTAGATTCATCAAATGTCACATCTATAGTGACCTCAACCCTACCGGTGGTTTTGTTGAAGACACGATAGGCATGCTCATTTGATCCATACCCAAGAAGTATACCTTCATCAACCTTAGGTGCAAACTTAGAGGTTCGGGGCTTTTTGTTAAGAATGAAACACTTGCACCCAAACACCCTAAAGTAAGACACCTTTGGTTTGTTCCCGGTTAGTAGCTCATATGAGGTCTTCTTGAGTTTCTTGTGGAGGTAGAGACGGTTGATTGCATGACAAGCGGTGTTGATGGCTTCACACCAAAAGATGTCCAAAGTCTTGTATTCATCTAGCATTGTTCTTGCCATGTCAATGAGTGTTCTATTCTTCCTCTCTACAACTCCATTTTGTTGAGGGGTGTATGGAACCGAAAACTCATGTTTGATGCCCTCTTCATCAAGGAATTCTTCAACTTGGGTGTTCTTGAATTCACTTCCATTGTCACTTCTTATTTTCTTGATTGGAAGCTCGAATTCTCTTTGAGCCCTTCTAATGAAGGTTTTCACCTTCTCTTGTACCTGACACTTATCAAAGACAAAGAAAACCCAAGTGAAGCGGGAATAATCATCAACAATAACGAGTCCATACTTATTACCCCCGATGCTAAGGTAGGCAACCGGTCCAAAGAGATCCATATGAATCAACTCCAAAGGTTGTGTAGTGGTCATGATGCTCTTTGGTGGGTGAGGTACGCCTACTTGCTTTCCGGCTTGGCAAGCGCTACAAACCCTGTCTTTGTCAAAATCAATATTTGTTAGTCCAATGATATGGTTGTCCTTTTGTAGTTTGGCCAAGTTCCTCATCCCAACATGAGCTAGTCGGCGATGCCAAAGCCAACCCATACTAGATTTTGCCATTAGACAAGTCTCAAGCTTAGTCTCACTTTTGTTGAAGTCAACTAAGTAGAGCTTATTCTTGAGTTTGCCTGTGAAGACAATAGAGGAATCCTCCCTACAAATGACTTCCACACCAACATCCGTAAAGAGACAATTGTAGCCTTTCCCACAAAGTTGCGAGACCGACAACAAATTGTATCCTAGGGATTCAACATGCAAGACATCAAATATATCATGGTTAGTTGTGATAGCGATTTTACCAAGACCCATCACACTTCCCTTAGCGTCATCTCCAAATCGAATGATGTCACTTGGATCGGCATTAGGAGAGTATGATGAAAACATACTCCTTTCTCCGGTCATATGATTTGTACATCCACTATCAAGCACCCAACTTGATCCACCGGAAGGAGTATGCCTGCAAAACAGATTAGTTCACAAGTTTAGGCCCCCCAAGCTCCTTGGGACCTTTCATGTTAGTCACAAGAATTTTGGGAACCCAAATAGAAGTGTGTAAATAAACATTTCTGTCCTTGCCAACATATTTGGCATACACCTCCCCCTTGCTGTTGTTCTTCAACACAAAGCAAGAACTCAAACTTTGTCTTGTTGATTTAGCCTTGGGATGATATGCAAATCTATTTGGGTTGGCCCAAATTGTCTTCTCCTGCTTCTGCACAACCTGTTTTGACTGAGCAACTTTCTTGATGGGCTTTTTCTGAACAGGAGGTCGATGAGTTGCCTTCCCTTTCTTAGGGGCAGCGGCACCGCCGCTCGTCATAGCGGCACTGCCGCTTGGCTTTGCTGCTCGGAGCTGGTGCGATGCGGCTGTCTGTGCAGGCATCTCTTGTACTCATCTTCCCTTTGCTCCAGAACTGGACACACTCATAGCCATTTACAATTTTTCTTCCATTTGTCTTGGCTCCTCTAGTGTGGCCTAACCCATCCTTGATTCTAGGATTTCTTCCATCAATGTATTGTGGCCTCTTTGGTTGAGTCTCTTTGCCACTCACTGTTTTCTTGACAGTTTGCTTCTCTTTTCCAACCAAGATGTTGAGCCTAGCAATCTCCTTCTTCATTGCTTCCATATTTGCAAGGTTTGTGGCATGACTCTTCAAGTCTAGGTTGAAACATTTACCACATCCATTGCTTGTGGAAGGAGTAGAGTTGTCCTTTGTGGAAGAGAGATGTGAGTTGCTCTCCCAAAGAAGACTATATTTCCCCTCAAGTTGCTTGTGCTTTTCTTGTAAGTCACAATACTTTTCATTGAGGGTAATAGTGGCTTTCTTTGTGAGAGCATGGTCCTCTTTTTCTTTTACAAGTTTCTTTTGTAAAGAGGCCACCTCACTTCTTTCAAACACAAGAGCGTCTTTGTTGTCTACATAGAGCTTCTCAAGTCTAGTGAGTTCACTTTCTCTAGTTTCCAACTCGGCTTGGACACTCTCTAAATCTTCCATAATCTTAGTGATAAATATTTTGGTCTTTGGATCTAGATTCTTTGTCAAGTTGTCATACTCTTCATCACTAGACCCATCATCACTTGAGCTATCACTAAGTTCACTAGATTCATCACTAAGAGTTGGAGAGGTCTTAGTTTTGGAAAGTACCTTCTCACGCTTTGCCATAAGACAAATGTGAGGGGAGCCATCTTCATCATCATCGGACATGTTGGAGAAGAGCCTTGGTGCGGAGGTTAACTCTTGTCTAGCAAATGTTGCCATCTTCACATCCTCCTCACTTGACTCTTTAGTTGAGTCCCACTCATGCCCAATGTGTGCTTCTCCCATGTTCTTTCCCTTTCTCTTGTAATCTTGCCTCTTGTCATTGTTGGGGTTGTCCTTCTTGTACTTGTTATTCTTGTTCTCATGTGGACAATCCGCAACAAAGTGCTCGGTGCTTCCACAATTGTAACATGTTCTCTTCTTCTTGTTTGTAAACTTCCTTTGCACCATCTTGTACCCATTTCTCTTCATGGACTTGTGGTATTTCTTGATGAATAATGCCATATCATTGATTTCGCACCTCCCTCATCATCATCATCACTTGAGGAGGAGGTGGAATCAATGTGCTCTTGCATTTTCTTCATTTCTTTGGCTTGATTTGAGGTTGATTGCTTGCTGCCCTTGTTCTTGTTGGAGGTGCTTGGCTTGCTTGACTTGCTTGCTTTGAGAGCAACATCCTTGATCTTGATGCCATCCAACTTGGCTTGCAACTCACCAAGTTTCTTCCTCTCATTTGCCTCTTCCCTTTGCATGTCAAAGGTGAGCAATCTCCCAAGCACATCATTAGGAGTGAAGTACTCAAATCTTTTCTTGTCTCTTATCAAAGTGACTACGGTCTCATTTCTAGGTGCATAGGCTTCAAGCATGACCTTCACCACCTTGTGATCATCAAGCTCTTCATCTCCATATCCTCTAATCTTTCCAACTAGAACCATCAACCGGTCAAACATCTCTTGGGCACCTTCCCCTTCAACTATCACAAACCGGTTGAGCTTTGCCTTCAACAAGTCAATCTTTGCCTTTCTTACTTTGTCAACACCCTCATGTGCAAGAACCAAAGTGTCCCAAATCTTCTTTGCCACATTCACATTCATCACCCTATTGTACTCATTTCCATCTAGAGCACTTAGGAGGATGCTTGTGGCTTGGCCATTAAGATGGGCTGCTATCATCTCTTCATTTGTGGGTGACTTGGGGTTCACCGGAGGCTCATATCCACTGCACACAATATCCCAAAGACCGGGGTGAATGCCATTAAGATAGGCACTCATCACATGTTTCCACTTGGCATAGTTGGTCCCATCAAAGTGAGGCAACTTCCCCGCGGGAACATTGATGAATGACTTCCTTTCACGGTTAGAGAAAAGAGAGTTATAGTTAAAGGATATGGCGGCAAATTTGTTGTTGTTGCTGCTGGCCTCATCCTTCTTCTTCTCATTCTTCTTGCTCTTTGGCACATAGGACTCATCATCATCCCCGTCATTGGAACTACTTGATAGCTCACTTGATTGAGCATCAAGTTCCGCCATTTTCTTGCTTCTTTCTTCTCTTCTCTTGAGTCTTTCTTCTCTTATTCTTTTTCTTTCATCTCTTCTTTTGAGCTTCTCGATGAGTTGCATGCTTGCATCATCTTCTTGTTTCTTGGCTTTCTCACGCTCGGCTCTTCTTGCTTCCTTGGCGGCTTTCTTCTCTTTTCTTTGTCTCCTTGCTTCTCTTCTATCCGGATCGGTGGTTCCGGAGAAAGAGGATGAAGAAGACAGCTCGCTGCTGGAAGCTGTAGGCTTGGCGTGGATGCCTTCGGCTCCGCCTTGATTCGAACCACCTCCGGTATCCATACTTCACGCGGTGAAGCACTTACTGAAGTAAACAGCTTTTGATACCACTTGTAGGATCGCTGGACGCCTAGAGGGGATGAATAGGCCTGTTTCAAAAATCAACTCGAAACACTGTCAGATCACCGAGCGGCACCGCCGCTTGAAACCAAGTGGCACCGCCACTCGAGCGGCACCACCGCTCCACTAAGCGGCACCTCCGCTCCTCCCGCACAAGGTTAGGTCACGCTCAAAATCTATCCAATGAAAAGTAGATCGAGTAGTTTTCCTTGGTTCCCGGACAGTATAGACTGCAGATCGAGACACGAACAAGCTGATCAAGGGTATAGAGATAGATCGGACTCAAACCCTAAATCCTCTCAACAACAACAATATGATTGCAATGTAAAGTAAATCAAGCACACGGTGACACAGGGATTTATCCCGTGGTTCAGCTCGCCACCAAGGCTTGCCTAAGTCCACGTTGTTGAGGTTCCACAAAGGAATGAGCTCACCACAAAGGTTTGCCTCTTTGCCTCGTTCACAAGTCTAGGAACCGAATCCTAGAGATGTGGGGTAATGTATTAGATGCAAGAGGGTGTTACAAACCTCCCTAGGCTGCCACACAAGTTGGCAAGCTCAAGGGCGACGCACTAGCCGGCTAGGAGCAAGCTCCAAGAGTAAAGAACCAAAACCGCCGGCCAAAGTGCGAACCAAGTGCCTCTAGAACGATGAAGATCGGTGGAGCTCCCTTCCAATCGAAAGTTTGCAGCCCTCACACTCAAGAATCGATGGTGGAATCGATGGATTTGCTTGAGGGAGTGAGGAGCTTCAATGGAGGAGAGAGAGCTGAGCACTTGGGACCTTTCTGTCAAGAATGAGCGAGAGGGAAGAAAGGTTACCGTTGGGGGGTAGAAAAGGAAAGTATAAATACTCCCCTCCCAACGGTCAGAACACGAGCGGCAGTGCCGCTAATGTTCGAGCGGCACCGCCGCTCAGACTTAGTCAACTGAGGTGTAGAAAGAATTTGAATGGTTGACTAAGTTTGGAGCTGGAGGTTATGTGATGTGAAAATGAGCACTTGGTTGCACGCTTCGGCACAGTGATTCTAATCCCTCTTAATAGTACGGCGTGTCCTATACTCAAATTTAAAATGTAAAATGAATATAAACCTCCTTTCTTGAAGTACCAACAGCAAATCGAATCGGGGTACTCCTCCTTAAGGTTTGCAATGTCCTCTTTGCTTATTGCCTGCTTGTCAACTCGATAAATCTCATTAGTCCTCTATTTAGATTGTCATCAACGCCAAAACCCACATTAGAGGTTGATTGCACTTACACAATGGTAGGTGTTCTGTGCGCTTGCAGAATCCTTCATATTCTTTTAGCACTTAATAAATACCAACAGCTGGCCCGGTACGTTCATGCCCTTCTGCTCTACAGGCGGAACGCCGCCGCCGCCGCCGATGACGACCTTGCCCGAGAGGTGTTGCGGGAGATTGAGCACGACACGGCGGCGACGATGGCTGCACCCTGGAGGAGGACCGCGAACAGCCATGAGTACTTCTCAGAAACACTGAAAGTGCTGCACGATGACTCGGTGGTGCCCCCTATGGAGAGAGGCGGCATCTTCGTCCTCCTCTTGCCCAACCGGTGCATCGCCAGGACGGGCATCTGTGTAGATGGGGGTACTACTGCGGTGCCCAGGCCGGAAAACCAGGATCAGTATTGCCGCCGCACTGGGTGTACTGGAGCGAGGGCTGTAGGATCCGTGGCGAGTGTAATATGTTCTGCCTTGCTGCAGGGTGGGCATAAGCAGGCTCGATGATGCTCACATGCAATGTATGTTCCAGGCAAATTGGTTGCCAAACTTGTTTTGCCTAAGGCTGTGTTTAAATCCTAAAAATTGGCACCCGCATCGATCGACATTTCAAAAGATCCGTCTCGCAATGTACATCTAAACGTGTAATTATTAGTTATTTTGTTTACCGACATTTCATAATCCATGCATGCGTTGGTACATTTTAACCATTCAATGTGACGGAAATTTTGGGATTTGAAGCCAAATTCGGGTGATCTATAGCGCCGCTATTTTTTTCGTGGGTTGTGATATATATACTATTCGATGGTGTTTTCCTTTTATTTTCTATTGAATTGAAAAATGAAATATTTTTTTAAAAAACAAAAGGAAAAAGTCCTAACGGGCTAGATTGCCACTATGGCCATGCACGGGAGAATCGAGGACTAGGATCAACGAGCGGAGGGCGCTTGGCGCCTGCGCGGCAGAATTTAACTCTCCCCTGTCCCAGGCGGGCGTATCTGCGTACTATCAGATATACGTATTTGATACCGACAAGGCAAATCAGGCAAGTATTCGGGGTAACGTAAGTATATACGTCTGTACAGGTCCTCGTCCGGCCCAATCGGTGCCGCGCCGATCGAGAGAGACGGGCATATCTCAACCGAGACAGGCCTAGATACGCAGAGGAGACACGCACACAAGGTGTACAGACGCGCTCTATCAAATGTCGTCGGTAATTGGCGCCGGTCATGTCGTCGTAAACGTCTGTCCGCTCCTAAAAAAGGGAAAATCCCATGTCCCACTGCACGGGGAACGCACCCGGCCACCCGTATTATTGCTACTCTGCAACTGAGTGCCACACAGCTGCTGTTCACCTCCCACCTCCCGCCGCGCTCAGAGCTTCCAACAAAAAAGCCCCCACCACTCGCGCTGCCGCTTCGCGCCATGGAGAACCTTCCGGAGCACTTGCTTGTGGAGCTTGCGATGTGTGTCGCCATGCACGCAGAGCATCCTATGGAGGACCTCTTCAATCTGCGGGCCACCTGTTCGCAGATGAAAGCGGCGTCTTGTGACCCCTGGTGGGACGGAGCATCCGACTAGTCCGGTGTCTTTGTCTCGGCGGGTCTATGGCCGGGGGCGCCAGTACTACTACTCGCGGTATCGCGCGAGTCTCATCACCAAGCTTGCCAAGGTCGGCAACCCGAGGCGTGCTTCGAGCGGGCATGTCTACCGTGTTCGTGGAAGGCGCGACACCGTCTCGTCGCCTCTCGACAAGTGAAACAAACCACCGACTCGGGGCATGCGCCGCCCGATGCGTTCACGCTCTTACGCTCTACTGGCGGAACGCCGCCGCCGCCGATGATGAAGCGGTGCGAGAGGTGTTGCGGGAGATCGAAGCGCGACTTCGGCGGCGACGCCCTCGACGCCGGATGAATGTGAATGCCGCAAGCACTTCATGCGAGCACCGGAAGTGTTGCACGATGATTTGCCGCTGCCGTATTTAGTGTGGCAGCTGTTGACACCTGTTATAACATGATTTTATAAGTCAATTAACATGAAATAAGGGCTCAAGATAAAGACAAACATAAGTCTAGGGGTCTAACTGATGTATTTCCACGAGTTTTGGTATTCTGTGACTTTCCGGGGACTTGATAGATAAATGCGTAGAAGAATGGAGAAAGTTCCGGAATATACAAGACATATGATGACAAGACTTGACCGTGAAGTAACTCAACCCAAAAAGTGGACTAAAACATTCTAGAAGATACCAGAGAACACCAGAAAAGACGGGAAGCCGAGGTGGCATGCCACCGGGCGGCGCCAAGATGCCAACTAGGCCGGCCGCCAGGTGGATCCCACCCTCGACCTCTCCTTTCTAGGTCGGTTTACTACCGACTTTGAGGTTGTATCTACACCGTTATTGAAGGTTAGTTTGATCCAAGGGTTCACGTTCATCGCAAAGTGCTATATAAGAAGACCAGCTGACCCCAGGGCTGATATCAACTTCATAATCATATTCATTATCAACTCATACCCATCAAGTCCAGCCAAGTCTAGACCTAAGCCCTAGTTCATACTAGAAGTAGTTAGCTAACTAGCTAGTTCTAGTTGAAGATCAAGTTCATCTTGAGTTCCTGATAGTCAAGAAGTAGCAAGGATCATCGTTCTTGAGACTTCTCTCTTGTATTCGATCTGTAAGTACTATTATATTTAGAACACAATTGTTATGGCTTTGATCTTTATAATTATTATATTCTTATTGATATGTGTTTATGCTTGCTATGATTATATGTTTAGTTTAGTGAGATTGCTTTATATTTTATGCATGGAATTGTATAGCATCCATATAGATGATCACTATGTGGGTGATAAGCAATGTGTAAACGTGGTGTTTATACAACGTTTATCTGCAATTGCACCCTACATTCCGGGCCGTGTGGTAGATCGCGGGAGTGACAGTCCTGTTGAGTCCTTTGGAATCCACCCTCCGAATGTAGGACTAGTCGAGCTTATAATTACGGTAATGATCAAGTTTCGTCCTTGGTTGTTATTGGTAATGCTTGCCATGTGTAGAAGTAATCCAACCTTGCCATGATAGCTAGATGTATTGCACTAATTGTAGTATTCATTTACATATATGATTAGGAGTATCTTAGGAATATTCATTCTATTCTTTCTATAACATGCTAATAGCTCGTATGATACTAGTGGCATATGATGATCTTAGACTTGGTTATTTATCATTTATATAATTATCTTTATCTTGTGACTTATCCTGTTGAGTAATGTTAGATGCATATGGCTACTCTGCATTGTACAACTGTAAGTGGATCTCATAAGTAAATCACTTCCTAAATCATTAGATATCCTTTTCTCTCTACTTTCCATAGACTCCCTTCCCTGTGGTAAAATATAAATACGATACGGATTACTCCCTGAAGTGCTACGATGGTATTTCTATCTATTTGCGCTTGCGCGATATCATGTTCATTCTTTTATCAAGGCCTTTCAAGAATACCATACCCGCATTTCTTTGAGCGTTATTGCTAGGGTGACAGACTAGTGTATAGGTAATGCCTAGAAATGAGTGGTATACCTTGAGTACATATCCTGGTGAGATTAACTCCACTATGGATAATGATGCTAAGTTTACACCCCACTACTAACACCGCCTAACTCCGTTTTGTTGGATCATGAGGTTAATTAATCCCATATCCAAGCTAACATGATTAGATTGATTTCCCATATATATTTCTTTTGCCTTCCTCATTGGGATCGTGTAAGAAATATCAACAAGCATTTTTGGCGCCGTTGCCGGGGAAGGCGTAGTCTATCCAGAAAAACACATTTTAAAATTTTTTGAAAAGATGTTTTCTTAGCTACATAAGTTTTTCTAGTGCTTCTTTCCAGCTTTCTCTAGTTTGGAAGGGTATTAGCCAAAACTTAGACAAGTATTATTCCTATTAAGTTGGTATTGTTTCTGACTTTATTAGTTAGAAAGGGTGCTAGCCAAAAATCCTATAAACACATCATATAAGGAAACCAGAGAGATCACTTACACTACATAATGCATTGAGAACCCATTATCACATACTCAAACAGGTTCAACCCTGTTTTCTATTTGTTTTTTATCTTATGCAGGGAAAATTATATGTATGAATTGGAACATTCCAGAAAATTATATTGAAGATCCTGAAAAATTAATCAGGCAGGCAAGAGCAAAACTCAGACAAACTCCAGCACCTTCATCATCATCATCATCATCTTTTGAGAATCCAAGGTCTACTGATTTGGAAGTCGATCAAACAAGGCGAAGCTTAACACCTGAATTTGAAGCTATGGCAACCAAGACACTTCGTGAGTTCTCAGCTCCTACCATGGACAACATTCTCGTTGGTCCGAAGGTAGAGGTTGGAGACAATGGCTTTGAGCTTAAGCCAGGGCTCATCAACATGGTGCAATCAAGTCAATTTTGTGGAAAGGCACATGAAGATGCTAGTGCTCATCTCCAACACTTCCTGGAGATTTGCAGCACATTTACTATGAAGGACGTATCCAAAGATGCAATCTTGCTCCGCCTCTTTCCATTCTCACTATTGGGAAGGGCTAAGCAATGGTTTTATGCCACAAAAGATAAGAATACAACATGGGATATTTGTTCCACAGCCTTTCTTGCTAAGTTCTTTCCTGTAGGCAAGACAAATGCCTTAAGAGGGAAGATATCAAATTTTCAACAACAGCATGATGAATCAGTCCCGGAAGCGTGGGAGCGTTTCCAAGAATATATTTCAGAATGTCCACATCATGGGATGGAGAAGTGGCTATTAATGCAAACTTTCTATCATGGGCTAGTTCCCAGTGCTCGTGAAACTATGGATGCCGCAGCTAGTGGTGCTTTCTTATCACTTACAATAACCAATGCTACAGAACTTGTGGAGAAGATGGCTTCCAACCAAGGTTGGAGTGAAGAGCGTCAATCTCGCAAGAGAGGAATGCACCAGCTTAAAGAAGTAGATATGCTATCTGCTAAAATGGACTTAATAATGAAGAAGCTAGAGGATAGAGATCCTCAACCCAAGGCAGTCATGCAAATCCAAGATTCTCGCATGACGTGTGAAGAATGTGGAAACACAGGCCACACTGGCAGGAATTGCCCAGAGATCTTGGAGGACATCAATTTCATCAATAACAACAATAATTTCCGTCCTCAACAGAATCAAGGTTGGAACCAACAGAGGCCCAACTATCAAGGAAACTACCAAGGTAACAATCCAGGTAACAATTTTAATACTTATCAACCTTCTTTGAGAGACCTTGTTGTTAACCAAGGTAAAACCATGGAGAATCTGTCTAGAAAAATAGCAACTAATGATAAAGCTTTAGAACTTATCAATACTCGTTTAGAAAGCTTTTCTTCAGCTATAAAGAATCAGCACAGCTTTAATAAGATGATAGAATCTTAGATTTCTCAGTTATCTGTTCCACTAACCACACCAGGTAAGATTCCGGGGCAGCCGAAAGAATTAGAAACTGCAAACCTTGTCGATATTTATAATGCAGGTCGTTACTATAGAGAAACCTCAGGAAGCTGTTGGTTGGATGACTCGATGCCACCTAAAAAGGAAGATCCAGGGAGGCTAGTCATTACAATCAAGATTGGACAACACACCTTCGACAATGCTCTCTGTGACTTCGGCTCAAGTGTGAATATACTACCAAAGGTAATTTATGAAAAGATTTATAGTGAACCACTTTGGAAAACAAATATGTGTTTGCAGCTTGCAGATCAATCATTCTGTTATCCCGAGGGGATCCTTGAAGACGTGTGTGTGGGAATCAGAGGCTCTTACGTGCCAGCAGACTTCGCAGTTGTAGACACCGGAAGAAATGAAAGAGCAACAATCATACTCGGTAGACCATTCTTATGCTCAGCCAAAGCTGTCATCTACGCAGACAGTGCGAAGATTTGTTTCAACATCAAAGGGAAAAGGGAGAAATTCACTTTCAAGAACAAGGTACACACCTCTCTTACTTATTCCCCAAATTCCTATTCTTATGTTTTAGAACCGAAGATAGAAAACTACAACAAGAATAGAAGGAGGAATCAGAATCAGAACAAGAACAAGACGGCACAGCCTACAAAGGTAATGGTAGTAAATAAAATAAAATCTTATAATGACCATTTACTTCAATCACCAATGCTTCGTAAACAAGACGATCCAGGTACGCCTACCATCGCATGCTCTATTCAATGTTTAACTTTATATAATACATTTTGCGATACGGGATCTGGTATTAACTTAATGGCAAAGGTTACATATGAATTATTATTTGGAAAATTGCCGTTGCAACCAACATATGTGCAGCTACAGATGGCAGACCAATCCTATAGAGTTCCTGAGGGAATTGCCAAAGATGTACCAGTCAAGATTATGGACCACTATGTTCTTACTGACTTTGTAGTCATGGACATGGGGAAGGAAGAAGATCCTCCACTAGTGCTTGGGAGACCATTCCTCAACACTACTCGTGCAATCATCTACATCCATACAGGAGAGATTCATTTCCACTTCCCTAAAGAGAAGGTACGTGTTTACTTTAATAGTTATAATTATCATGAATTTCCCAAGAAGAACAGGTCAGCTCGTCGCCGCCATAATAGACGGTGGATCAAAAATCTAGAAGAAGATAAGGTAAGTGAAGAGGCTAAAGCCCATACACCTAATACATCCACGGAGAAAGGAGAATCAAGTACTCTAGAGAAGAGTTCATCATCCAGAAGATGGAGGAAGAAGAAGACATCTCCCAAAACATTATCGGAAGAAACTATAGAATCATCAGTGCCACCGACTGTGACAACTGATATACCATGAGAGTAAAGAGCTGAACTTGAAGTCCTGTTCGGAGGACTCTAAATGCCGAATCCTCGCCGAAAGGTAAGTCGGTAAGTTATCCATATTTAAATTCCTGCATTGCATATCATGTTTATCTTTTTAGTATCTCATATCTGCATTTGAAAACAACAAACATATTTTGCCTTTTGTTTTGTGAAAACCTTTAAGCCCCATGCTAATATCCCCGAGGCTACACCTCTAGGCTATTTGCTTGTGGTGGCATAAAAAAAAAAATAAAGATGCATAAGTACTTTTCTTACATATAAAAAATAAAATAAAAATTTGAAAAAATAATAAAAATCTAAAAATATTTCCCGTGCAACTAAAAGCAATGTGGCTAACTCCTAACACTTAATCAAGTTCCACTAGCTTTGTTGTCTATTTGAGATCAACAGATTTCAAGAGGAGAAGAGATATGATAGGCGCCACCTTTGTCGCCAATTACCTCAACTTCTACATTGAAGATTACACTCCAATCTAGCTTGGGGGAGTGCAACCCCATTATCCGAGATAAGTATCTCTATATATATATATTATTTTTATTAGTTAAATATTTTGTTTGCTAGAAAGTGTGTTAAGAGTCTAGTTTTATAGAGTCTAATTGTTTAAAGAGTCTTTTGTTAGAGTGTGAATAAAAGGATCAAGAGAGAGTGTTCACTAAAGTTTACTTTGCTCAACTAAAAGGAACCCCAAAATCTGCCAACATGGAGATGATGAATAGTTGCTCCGTTATTATACTTTTCTAGTACCTAGCTTTCAAGCTTAATTTCTCTTGAGCTCCATTTGCAAAATTGTTTTGATTTGATATTTACTCTAAACCTGAAACCTATGGGTTGCAAATGCTTGCTCTAAAGTCTAGGTAATTGACGGATATGATATATGATAGTCTGAGCTACTATTTGATCTTACTCCGAGTGACACTAGATTTCTGGAGATTAATATTTCAAAAATTGAAAATGCACATGATAAGTTCCTGTGTGACAAGAGTGTGAACCTCCTACCACAGCCATATATACATGCTCCCTAGATTAGGAAACCTTTAAGATTTTTATATAGGCTGCTTGCCTTGCATTGAGTTTGTTCAATCTTTGTCGACCCTTAGAAACTTGTCATGCTGATCATGTACACTCCACTCCACTATATTCCACTCCACTCGAATCCATACACTTATATGCTATTTCCATCCGGGAAGTACGCATCCACCACATATACACTCATCACATATATATACCATTATCCATTTCACTCTAGCCAGCAAAAATGTTCTACTCCTATCCTAGGAGAGAGCAACCAAAAATATTCCCTATACCCATCCACTCATTCATTGCTAGCCAACATCTTACAAAAGCTCCATTACATTTATTTACCTCTCAAAAGTTATTACAAAAGAGATTTGGGTTGTAGATTAAAAAGAGAGAGAGAGAGAAAAGGGAGATGAAAAATGGACAAGTGTCCTACGGGCGAGTAGAGCCTACCTCCCTAAGAAAAAGAAAGAATAAAGGAGAGTTAAAAAAATGGACAAGTGTCTCGCTGAAAACAACGGGTACTTAGATGCTCGTCTCTCCATAAAAGAAAAATAAAGAAAGAAAAAGATACAACCCAGGATTCTCTACAGTTTCCAAAATTCCACAAGAGAGAAGATTTCTCAAGGAGCAAAAGTAAGATTTTCACCTTATTCATTCTATACACCTTACTATATTCCCTACCATCTATATTCTATCCACCATACACATGCACCACTTGATCAGTGTGACTTGTAACTTTGGATCCATTGCTTGAATTTACAATATATGCTTAGTAAGTAAATAAATTAGTTTCTCCTACCTATGAGCTCCAGATATATAAACTTTAGATATAGGGTGAGAGAAAAGAAGGCATAGTATGCTACTTCCTTAGCCAAAAATACTACATATTCTGAGAGAAAGGCAACCACTACCTTATTGCCTTGGAGAGGATCCACAAATACCACAAATGAGAGATTAGAGAGTCATACTAAGGAACTTTGAGTTTTATTTGAAAATCAGCAAAAACTCCAGAAGGATAGTTGATCAAAAGAGTTTGAGATATAGTGCTCGACTTGACTGTTCTATCTTTCAATTACCCAAGATTGAAGAAAGAGATATAAGCCCCAAAAGGTAAGAGGTAATATGGGTAAGTTGAAGTTTTGAAAAATTTATTCTTATCTGGAGAGAAATTTTGTTTGAAAGCATGTGTACTTTTAAGGTGTGATAGCGTTGCGAGCAAGTAAGTAGTTTAACATAATATCATGTGTCTGATCCAAGTAAATAGTTTAACATAATATCATGTGTCTTGCTAAGAGACTAGCAAGAGGTAAGCTTGGGGGAGCTTGTTGACACCTGTTATAGCATGATTTTATAAGTCAATTAACATGAAATAAGGGCTCAAGATAAAGACAAACATAAGTCTAGGGGTCTAACTAATGTATTTCCACGAGTTTTGGTATTCTATGACTTTCCAGGGACTTGATAGATAAATGCAGAGAAGAATGGAGAAAGTTCCGGAATATACAAGACATATGATGACAAGACTTGACCGTGAAGTAACTCAACCCAAAAAGTGGACTAAAACATTCTAGAAGATACCGAGAGAACACCGAGAAAAGACGGGGAAGCCGAGGTGGCATGCCACCACGGCGGCGCCGATTACAACTAGGCCGCCGCCAGGTGGGTCCCACCTGTCAGCCTCTCCTTTCTAGGTCGGTTTACTACCGACTTTGAGGTTGTATCTACACCGTTATTGAAGGTCGGTTTGATCCAAGGGTTCACGTTCATCGCCAAGTGCTATATAAGAAGATCAGCTGACCCCAGGGCTGATATCAACTTCATAATCATATTCATTATCAACTCATACCCATCAAGTCCAAATAAGTCTAGACCTAAGCCCTAGTTCATACTAGAAGTAGTTAGCTAACTAGCTAGTTCTAGTTGAAGATCAAGTTCATCTTGAGTTCCTGATAGTCAAGAAGTAGCAAGGATCATCGTTCTTGAGACTTCTCTCTTGTATTCGATCTGTAAGTACTATTATATTTAGAACACAATTGTTATGGTTTGATCTTTATAATTATTATATTCTTATTGATATGTGTTTTTGCTTGCTATGATTATATGTTTAGTTTAGTAAGATTGCTTTATATTTTATGCATGGAATTGTATAGCATCCATATAGATGATCACTATGTGGGTGATAAGCAATGTGTAAACGTGGTGTTTATACAACGTTTATCTGCAATTGCACCCTACATTTCGGGCCGTGTGGTAGATCGCGGGAGTGACAGTCCTGTTGAGTCCTTTGGAATCCACCCTCCGAATGTAGGACTAGTCGAGCTTATAATTACGGTAATGATCAAGTTTCGTCCTTGGTTGTTATTGGTAATGCTTGCCATGTGTAGAAGTAATCCAACCTTGCCATGATAGCTAGATGTATTGCACTAATTGTAGTATTCATTTACATATATGATTAGGAGTATCTTAGGAATATTCATTCTATTCTTTCTATAACATGCTAATAGCTCGTATGATACTAGTGGCATATGATGATCTTAGACTTGGTTATTTATCATTTATATAATTATCTTTATCTTGTGACTTATCCTGTTGAGTAATGTTAGATGCATATGGCTACTCTGCATTGTACAACTGTAAGTGGATCTCATAAGTAAATCACTTCCTAAATCATTAGATATCCTTTTCTCTCTAATTTCCATAGACTCCCTTCCCTGTGGTAAAATATAAATACGATACCTGGATTACTCCCGGTGAAGTGCTACGATGGTATTTCTATCTGTGCGCTTGCAGATATCATGTTCATTCTTTTATCAAGGCCTTTCAAGAATACCATACCCGCATTTCTTTGAGCGTTATTGCTAGGGTGACAGACTAGTGTATAGGTAATGCCTAGAAATGAGTGGTATACCTTGAGTACATATCCTGGTGAGATTAACTCCACTATGGATAATGATGCTAAGTTTACACCCCACTACTAACACCGCCTAACTCCGTTTTGTTGGATCATGAGGTTAATCCCATATCCAAGCTAACATGATTAGATAGATTTCCCACATATATTTCTTTCGCCTTCCTAATTGGGATCGTGTAAGAAATATCAACAGCAAAGATCGTCCCTGCTCGCCCAACCGGTGCCTCGCCGGGGCGCGACGCGCGCGCTGCGGTGGAGACAATTGCGGCACCCGGGCGAATGGGGGCCAGGATTAGTATGGCTGCTGCGGTGGGTGTTCTGCAGCGAGGAGTGTAGGATCCGCGGCGAGTGTAGTATGTTCTTCCTTGCTACAGCGTTGGAATAAGCAGGCCAGTCTACGATGATGCTCTCAGGCACTATATACTCTATGTGTGTGTTGTACATTTTGCTAGCTTAGCTCTAAGCTAGATGATCTAGATCGAACAACTTTTGCTACCTTTTGGTTGTGTGCTTGCAAGCATTGGTTGATGTTCGATAGATCCGTCCTCTGAGTTTGAGTACCATGCAGTGATGAACACTGGTTAGACGTTTTAATTCGTTGTAGTCCATGTGTTATTTTGTTTTGTTGGTGTTTATGGGACGATGGTGTTTGTGATTAAATATCAATGTGTTGTATTTCTCCAAATCATGTCTTTGCATGGATGTTTGATTACAAATTTGAAATGATGAGTGACTAGAGTGATGACAATGGTATATCCATGTTTGTGAGGTGTAAAATTTATTTGAGATTGGTATATTCATGTTTGTGAGGTGTAAAATTTATTTGCGATTCTCACCCTTGGCGGCCACGCAGCCGCCATGGCCGCCGCGAGCACCTCGGCGTGGCCGCCTCAGGCTGAACTCTCTCCCTTCTCTCTTACCCTGGCACCTCGAGACTCGTCGGCTTGACGGTTATGCCTGTGCCGTTGACGTCGCCTTGGAACGCTGCTTTGTGTCGCCGCCGGTTCACGCCGTCGCGTACCGAACTGAAAAGCACTGTAGTACTTTTTGTTTGTTTGTGGTAAATATTATCCTACCATCGCATGGGGTAACTAGGCTCAAAAGATTAGTCTCTCGCAATGTACTCATCTAAATTGTGCAATTAGCTATTTTGTTTATTACCTACGTTTCATACTCAATGCATGTCTTTTTGGTACATTTAATGATTTGATGTGATTGGAATTTTGAGGCGTCGAGCCAAATTCGGGTGATTTAAACACAGCCTAAGAATCTTGCTTAACTTTGTTTTGCATAAAGGAATCTTGCCACATTTTTCTACTCTATGACATGTGGAGCCCAAAAGAATTTCAAATTTGAATTTCAAAAATTACAACTTCATACAACATTTTTGGAGCATCTCTATTGATTTCAGAAGAAGTCATGGACATAAAATTTGTATAACTTCAAAAGATGTACATCTTTTTATATTGGTTATTTCTTCATCGACGACGTCATGGTAACATTTGTTCACAAGATTTGTGAAGAACAATGTCACTATCTAGCACTATGCCGGGATGGGGAAACAACCAAAAAAAGAATTGTTGATTTTGCTAAGTTATTATGAAACTCTCTACAGTTCTAAACTTTTTGCTTTGAAATTATCTTGTAAAGGAAAACTAGGCCTCAAATTAAAAAATGAAAATTAAAATTTAAGTGTTTAGTTGACCTCTGATAGACAAACTACCAATATAGTGATTGTAGTTCTCAAATATCCATGAAACTTTGTAGTTTACAACTTTTTGATTTGGGACATGTGTGTTCTTAGTTGTGATATATACTAGAATTAGGGCAATCAACAAATAAAAATAGACATCTCTAGCTACTCCATTCGAGGGTGTTTTCCTTTTATTTTCTCTTGAGAAAAAAGAAATAATTTTTTTTTAAAAAGGAAGAGTCCTGACTACTACACTTGTCACTATGGCCTGCCTCACCAAGCATGCACGGGAGAATCGAGGCGGACTAGAGCTGCACTAGTAGACCGCCTCGTTTATAGATGGCAAAATATTTGCCAAAGGCAGCCCCCATTGTTTGAATTAACTAAAAAATGTTATAACTCACAAACCGAAATACCAATTTAAATTTCGATTGCACCATTGAATTCCTTTCAATAAATCTTTCAAAACAAGAAATCATATGGTTATATTCGATAAATTATAGGTGGGTCCTGATGGTAGTTGGTATAGAGTAAAGTAAAATGTCATGACCCAGAAATAGGGCCGGGAGGGACGGGCCCGGCCCGCCCCAAGGGGCGCCAGGCGCCGCCCCCGGGCTCAGGCCCCGTCCCCCGCCACCTCCTCCCTTCCGCGGATTCTTCGACAATTAATTCGGAAATAAAGGAGGAAAATATCTAGGATTATCTTTAGGTGTTTTGGTGTGCAAGGGGCTATCTCATCTATAAGGGAGACCCTTATTAGGAAATAAATAAATAGGACACCTTGTAAAAGGTATTCCAATCTATAAGGAAACCTTTAGAGAGATTGCTTGAGATACAAGTCCCAATAGCCGGGCTATATAAGTAAGGGGTCTGTAATCTTTCGGGGTAACAAGCAAATAAAGAAAATTATTCCAATCTCTCTCTCTCCCCTCGCCGCGCCGCCGCCCCCAAATCCAGCGCCGCCGCCCCTTACGCCCCACGCGCCGCCGCGCCGCCGCCGGCCGCCACCGCCCCGGCGCGGCCACCGCCACCCACGCCGCCGCCTCCATCGCCGCCCTCTCCCTCTCCTCCTCTCCAATTCCCCAATTCAAGTGTCAATTCCAGCCCAATCTAGCTGGAATCGACACCGGTATCCGGAGACCACTACGATCCACCCACCACCATGGACGACGAAGCCAAGAAATTGATCAAGCACTTGGGGGATGAGTTCGCCAAGATCAACACCAGGATGGACAAGCTCGACGATAAGATCGCTATGATCTCAGCCGACGATCCAGCTAAGCAAACTCCGGCAACAACTCCATGATGCCGAGATCGAGATGCGAGCAATGTTCGAGTCGGTAGCCCACGATTTCATCAAGAAGCGGACGGATGGGAAGCGAAGACCGGGACAATCGGGTAACGGCGAAATGATGCGGAGAATCTGATCAAGCGCTACCGCGAAGCCAAAGGACGAATCAGCAGGCACATCATCAGCAGGGGCGCATGCGCCGCCCCCCTCCCCTCCTCCGGTCGACACCTTCCCAGGCCTCGCTCCCCGCTTGCACAAGCTGTCCTTCCCCACCTATGATGGCAAGGACGATCCCCTTCCATGGATCAACCGCTGAGCAATTCTTCGAGGGCCAAGGTACGCCAAAGAACGAGCAAGTCCGTGCGCTTCATATCATCTCACAAAGCGGCGCACGCACGGCAATGGTACATGAGGCTGTCCCAGGAGAAACCGGTGGCAGATTGGGCAAGCTTCGCCCAATATGTCAACGAGCGCTTCGGCCCAGCTGAACGGCGGAATCCGCTGGGTGAGCTGGCCTCGCTAAGGAAGACAGGCACCGTCGATGAGTACACGGAGCAGTTCCTGGCACATGTGGCACGGGCAGGCAACCTCGACGATCAGCAGCAGGTCAACATCTATACAGCAGGCTTGGGTGAACCGCTCAAGACGGACGTCGAGATGCAGAATCCCAAGGACATGGAGGCAGCCATGTCTCTCGCCAGGGCATACGAGCGACGCCTCGCCATCCTCTACAACACCGGCAAGCCAGCAACGGCGAAGGGCAGAGCGCCAGCGCCCCTACACCTGCTGGCCGCCCCCCAGGCGCCCCCCTCATCAGCTGCACCGACTAGGCCGTTCAAACGGCTGACACCAGAGGAGATGACCGAGCGACGCAAGGCAGGACTCTGCTTCAACTGTGACGAGCCGTTCACACGGGGTCACAAGTGCAAGCACCTCTTCGACATCACGATCTTCAACGACTACGCTGACGACACAACAAACGCTCCACTAGCAGACGTCAAAGAGGAGCCAGCTGATCTGAAGGTCCTCACTGGGGACCCCGACTCCCCGGTACGTGGTGCTCATTCTCTCTACCTCGTCGGTATGATCTCAGGCACGGGCGTCAACATCATCGTCGACTCGGGAGCCACGCACAACTACATCGGCCCCCACGTGGTGGCCACGGCAGGCCTTCGGACTCAGCCAGTGCGTGTGCTGATCACCACTGGCACCGGCGCCACGTCTACATGTCGCGCCGCCACCTTCGACGTGCCACTACGCCTCGACACCAGCACCTTCGACATCGACGCCTACGTCATGCCACTGGGCGAGGACGTCGACGTCATCCTTGGCATGCCTTGGCTGGCAAGCCTGGGACGAGTGACGTGGGACTTCGCGACCCACGAGCTACAGTACTACCGTGAGGGTCGCCCGAGCACGTTCACTTCAGCTCCACCCCCTCAGCGTAAGGGCGCCCCTGGCCCTGGCCTCCTCAGGTCAGGCATCTTCGCTGGCATTCGTACACCTGCGACTCGGCTTGGGAAACGTTCGAGGCATGCGACTGCCTTGGACCTCTACGACACATCAGCCGGAGTCTTCGTCCAGCTACGTCAGGCTACATTGGAGGACCAGCACCTACGCCGCATCGCCCTCGATGTCACCACGGGCGACGCTGCTCCAGCATGGACACTCGAAGACGGCCTCCTCCTCTTCGACGGCCGCTTCTACCTTCCGGCCTCCTCTCCACTACTACCAGACTTACTGGAGGCCTTGCTTCAGGGCGGAGTTCGCAGGACGAACTTCCTCGCCTTGGGAGCCTACACGACGGAGCCAACATCCGCCGCACCAACCGCCATCCTGCTTGGCGGCATGTGGCCGAGGCGCCACCACATCGGCCTAGCCAGGGTCGTTTTCCTCGACGGCATGGATCGCCTCTTCCTCACCGTCGACAACGTCCACATCAGCTATGACGCAGAGAGGGGTGCCCATCAGCTCTCTCCTTCTCTGTTTGACGTCGGCTCCTTCATATACGGTACGATGTTGAACTTAGCTGCAACTCCTCCTACCCGCCATGGCAGCACCATCTGGCGTCTCCTTCCACTCTTCGTCAACGCTCCTCCCAGCGAGCGTTTCTTGTTCCTGGAGAGCCCACCCCGCGACATGGTGCATCAGCACCTTGAGGTAGGTGTTCCAAGGGAGCTCCTACTGGCGGCCCGTCGCCAGACGGCCTCACAGCACGACCGTGCTGTTCATCGCTACATCTACCACGCCTACATCGGCAATCTTCACTACCTCCTGGAATTTGATCCCAAACGTACAAGGGAGAATATGATCCTCAGGAACCCGGTGCAGGGTAGGCTCTTGCTGCAGGTTGAGCTCATCATTCCAGGGGCAGCTGATCTCCATCCCGGGGTGACCGAATGGACTTTCATCCAGCGCGAGGACGCGCCGGTCGGAGAAGGGGGGGAGATGTCATGACCCAGGAAATAGGGCCCACGAGGACGGGCCCGACTGGCCCAAGGGACGCCGGCGCCGCCCCCCTGGGCTCGCGCGCGCGTCCCTCCCCCACCTCCTCCCTTCCACGGATTCTTCGGCAATTAATTCGAAATAAAGGAGGAAAATATCTAGGATTATCTTTAGGTGTTTTGGTGTGCAAGGGGCTATCTCATCTATAAGGGAGACCCTTATTAGGAAATAAATAAATAGGACACCTTGTAAAAGGTATTCCAATCTATAAGGAAACCTTTAGAGAGATTGCTTGAGATACAAGTCCCAATAGCCGGGCTATATAAGTAAGGGGTCTCTAATCTTTTAGGGTAACAAGCAAATAAAGAAAATTATTCCAATCTCTCTCGCTCCTCGCTCGCCGCCCCCCTGCCTCCAATCCGCCGCCCCTTGCGCCCACGCGCGCCGCCCGCCGCCGCCGGCCACCAGCGCGCCGGCCCACCACCCCCCACGCCGCCGCCTCCATCGCCGCCCTCTCCCTCTCCTCCTCTCCAATTCCCCACTTCAAGTGTCAATTCGGCCAAATCTAGCTAGAATCGGCGGTGGTATCCGGAGACCACTACGATCCACCCACCACCATGGGCGCGAAGCCAAGATATTGATCAAGCACTTGGGGGATGAGTTCTCCAAGATCAACACCGGGATGGACAAGCTCCACGATAAGATCGCAATGATCTCGGCCGACGATCCAACTAAGCTTAAACTCCGGCAACAACTCCATGACGCCGAGATCGAGATGCGGGCAATGTTGAGTCGGTAGCCCGCGATTTCATCAAGAAGCGGACAGATGGGAAGCAGCACCAGGACAATTAAAGTTGCCACCGCCGCCCACGCCGCCGCCTCCATCGCCGCCCTCTCCCTCTCCTCCTCTCCAATTCCCCCAATTCAAGTGTCAATTCCGGCCCAATCTAGCTGGAATCTGACATAAAAAAAAGAACGAAAAAAGGGGGAACAAAAAAAAAGAGAATAGGAGGGTGTAACTGTATGTGTAGGGTATTGGGTGTACATAGTTTGTTTATTAATTTTCTGGGAATTTTCTAAAGCTTGGAAAATGTAGTTTTCGCTCCTCCGTGTACGATCTCGGGCTGCACGTGTAGCATTTACCTATCGACTGACGCGCGGTCTAGTGCTGCAGTTGGGACCGGCCGCCCCGTCTTTTGTGAACCGATCTCATGGTCTCTTCTCTGTCTCTGTATTCTCTTGGACCATGTCCATGCTAGCAAGGAGAAGTGAGAGGTTTCAATGACAGGTGGGCCCTTGGGGAAATATGGCGTGCAGCCATTTGCCACAGGTCCACAGCACGTGGCCTTGGATGCCTTGAACCGTCGGTCCACGCTCGTCCTGCCGTGTAGTGTACCCAGAGAGAAAAGAAAGGGAGAGAGAAAAGTGAAGAGCGAAGCAGAGGGGAAGAGAGCAGCGACGGTGATTTCCTTGTCGCAGAAGCGTCGGATTAATTATAGACGAGAGAGAGAAAATGGCCACCGGCCGGCCCCACAATTTAAAATACCTAAAAAATGTTTTAACTGAGAAACCAAAAATCTAAATTAGATTCCGATTACACCATTAAATTTGTTTCAATTAATTCTTCAAAACAAGATATCACATGGATATATTTAGATAAAATTACAAGTGGACCCACACGATGGAAGTTGGGATAGAGTAGGACAAACTTTTTTCAGGGCCAAATTCCTAATTCTCCCATAGTCCTATTACTACTCCAAATAATGTTTGAAATTTCGAAATATAGCACACAAGTTACAGTCGCCCTTTTACATTAACCGTGGGACCATGGTGTTTGCATCGAACACTCTACAGTAGCCACCTCGGATTCCTTTATAGTGCTACTATGGGCAGTTTTCTCTCGCAGTCTCTTGTCTCTTCCTTCTCCCAAACTACACCTCTTCTCATACTATACATTCTCACCTCTTCTCCGTCCTGACTTTCCAAACTCATCTCAACCAAACCTGAGTACAGAGCTGTCCGACACAGGCGACTGCCTCGCCTTCGCCTTCGTCTCCATCCTGGGCAGGTGGTGCTCTTTATCACATCCATGCAGCTAGATATGGTTTTTCATGTGGTTTTTGAAGCAGCAAATACAAAAGTTTTTTCTTTTTTTGGTGGTTGCAGATCTGGGGTCCGTCGCGGAAGCACATCTTCTTTTCTTTTTTTGGTGGTTGCAGATCTGGATCGAGTCCCGGCCATTCAGATCTCGACTTCATGTGGTCTCTGAAGTCCCGGCCGCTCTGATCTCTAGTGTTTTAGCTAGTGTTGGGTTGGGAAGGAGGCCGAAGAAAATGTCGCAAAAGAAGCACGTCTTCTTGGGTAAACACCGCTGAGATCTCTAAAATGCATTTCCTTTTTTTGAAGTCTTTTTAGTGGCTCTAAAAAAGTTTTTGTTTTGTCTTTATATTTGTGTGATTCATGCTAGCCACAAAGACTTACGCGGGGAGATTATAAAAGGATGGGGAGGAGGTCGAAGAAAATGTGGCAAGAAAAACACATTTTCTTTGTGTTGTTTTGCCAATGCCTCCTTGCGCCAAGTGTCCTCGAAATGGATGTCTCCCTCCGAGGCACTTCTCTCTGCTTCTGCAGTGGGCATGAATAGAAGCGTGCTTGATTAGATAGGTCTCAAGCCTTAATCATGCGCATGGCTAGAGCTAAAGACCTGCCCGGAGATTATAATCCTGCCAAGGGCCGCAACCGTCTCGCCCGGTCTTTATTATCTCTACTCGAGTCCGGACAGGGGAGGTTGCCTTCTAAACAGATGCTCCCTACTTGAATCATCTTGTATTGCTTGTTTTGCTAGTTTGTGCATTGTGGCTCAACAAACGAATTCAAATTGATTTGGTCCGTAAAGAGGCAAATTTTGACCTTGTGTTGAAACAAATTTGGCATCGAACACTCTACCTCATTCTTTCTCTCGATCGATCGAACAGGAATGTGAAATGACTCCATACGTGACCCCTGATGGACAGTACACCTCAGGCATGTCATCATGATTACGATTCTACAGACCCGTGCTGGTGCAGATGACACTGCGAGGATGGACTTGAGAGAGAGAAAATGGCCACCGGTGGGCCCCACAATTTAAAATACCTAAAAAATGTTTTAACTGACAAACCAAAAATCTAAATTAAATTCCGATTACACCATTAAATTTGTTTCAATTAATTCTTCAAAACAAGATATCACATGGATATATTTAGATAAAATTACAAGTGGGCCCACACGATGGAAGTTGGGATAGAGTAGGACAAACTTTTTTCAGGGCCAAATTCCTAATTCTCCCATAGTCCTATTACTACTCCAAATAATGTTTGAAATTTTGAAATATAGCACACAAGTTACAGTCGCCCTTTTACATTAACCGTGGGACCATGGTGTCTGCATCGAACACTCTACAGTAGCCACCTCGGATTCCTTTATAGTGCTACTATGGGCAGTTTTCTCTCGCAGTCTCTCGTCTCTTCCTTCTCCCAAACTACACCTCTTCTCATACTATACATTCTCACCTCTTCTCTTCTCCGTCCCCGACTTTCCAAACTCATCTCAACCAAACCTGAGTACAGAGCTGTCCCGCCACACAGGGGACCGCCTTGCCTTCACCTTCGTCTCCATCCCGGCGGGTGGTGCTCTTTATCACATCCATGCACCTAGATATGGTTTTTCATGTGGTTTTTGAAGCAAAGAAATACAAAAGTTTTTTCTTTTTTTTTTGGTGGTTGCGGATCTGGGGTCCGTCGAGCACATCTTCTTTTCTTTTTTTGGTGGTTGCAGATCTGGATCGAGTCCCGGCCATTCAGATCTCGACTTCATGTGGTCTCTGAAGTCCCGGCCGCTCTGATCTCTAGTGTTTTAGCTAGTGTTGGGTTGGGAAGGAGGCCGAAGAAAATGTCGCAAAAGAAGCACGTCTTCTTGGGTAAACACCGCTGAGATCTCTAAAATGCATTTCCTTTTTTTGAAGTCTTTTTAGTGGCTCTAAAAAGGTTTTGTTTTGTCTTTATATTTGTGTGATTCATGCTAGCCACAAAGACTTACGCGGGAGATTATAAAAGGATGGGGAGGAGGTCGAAGAAAATGTGGCAAGAAAAACACATTTTCTTTGTGTTGTTTTGCCAATGCCTCCTTGCAGTCAAGTGTCCTCTGAAATGGATGTCTCCCTCCGAGGCACTTCTCTCTGCTGCTGCAGTGGCATGAATAGAAGCAGTAGCAGTTAGATAGGTCTCGAGCCTTAATCATGCGCATGGCTAGAGCTAAAGACCTGCCCTGGAGATTATAATCCTGCCAAGGGCCGCAACCGTCTCGCCGGTGCTGTTATCTCTACTCGAGTCTGGACAGGAGGAGGTTGCCTTCTAAACAGATGCTCCCTACTCGAATCTGTATCGAACCTGTATTGCTAGTTTGTGCATTGTGGCTCAACAAACGAATTCAGCTTGATTTGGTCCGTAAAGAGGCAAATTTTGGCCTTGTGTTGAAACAAATTTGGCATCGAACACTCTACCTCATTCTTTCTCTCGATCGATCGAACAGGAATGTGAAATGACTCCATACGTGACCCCTGATGGACAGTACACCTCAGGCATGTCATCATGATTACGATTCTACTGCACTGTCTTTGGTGCGATGACACTACGAGGATGGACTTGAGAGAGAGAAAATGGCCATCGGCGGGCCCCATAATTTAAAATTACCTAAAAAATGTTTTAACTGACAAACCAAAAATCTAAATTAAATTCCGATTACACCATTAAATTTGTTTCAATTAATTCTTCAAAACAAGATATCACATGGATATATTTAGATAAAATTACAAGTGGGCCCACACGATGGAAGTTGGGATAGAGTAGGACAAACTTTTTTCAGGGCCAAATTCCTAATTCTCCCATAGTAGGCCATAGTCCTATTACTACTCCAAACAATGTTTGAAATTTCGAAATACTAGCACACAAGTTACAGTTGCCCCAAAAAAGTGCGAGACGAATCTTTTGAGCCTAGTTACTCTATAATAGGATAACAATTACCAAATACAAACAAAAAGTGCTACAAGAGCCGAACCCAAAATATTTCACCAACTAAACACACATTAACCGTGGGACCATGGTGTCTGCATCGAACACTCTACAGTTGCCACCTCGGATTCTATGAGATCTTGTGGCAGGCCCCACTGTTTGAACTAACTAAAAAATGTTATAACTCACAAACCAAAAACCAATTTAAATTCGATTACACCATTGAATTCCTTTCAATAAATCTTTCAAAACTAGAAGTCATATGGTTATATTTCGATAAATTATAGGTGGGTCCCACTGATGGTAGTTGGTATAGAGTAAAGTAAAAAAATAATGAAAAAAGGGGAAAAAAAGAGAATAGGAGGGTGTAACTGTATTTGTAGGGTATTGGGTGTACATAGTTTGTTTATTAATTTTCTGGGAATTTTCTGTAGCTTGGAAAATGTAGTTTTCGCTCCTCCGTGTATGCGTCTCGGGTTGCACGTAGCATTTACCTAGCGGCCGACGACGTGCGGGTCTAGTCTTTGCAGTTGGGACCGGCCGGCTTTGGCTTTGTGAACCGATCTCATGGTCTCTTCTCCCTGTCTCTCGTATTCTACCGGGACCATGTCCATGCTAGCAAGGAGAAGTGAGAGGTTTCAATGACAGGTGGGCCCTTGGGGAAATATGGCGTGCAGCCATTTGCCACAGGCCCACAGCACATGGCCTTGGATGCCTTCAACCGTCGGTCCACGCTCGTCCTGCCGTGTAGTGTAGCCAGAGAGAAAAGAAAGGGAGAGAGAAAGTGAAGAGCGAAGGTAGGGGTGAGGGGAAGAGAGCAAATGACGGTGATTTCCTTGCCCCACTCGATGCTATACTAGTTTGTATATAGAGTAGTAAAGTAAAAGAGAGAGAGAGAGAGAGAGAGAGAGAGAGAACGGGAAAAAAGAAAAAAAAGAGAGAGAATAGGAGGGTGTGATAGTAATATTCTAACTTATACGTACTAGATTTCTCGTTCATACCCGTGTCAACACGCGGGGATATGACGCGTGAAGGACAAAGTTAAACGGGATTAAAACATACCAAGGATTTCCTCAAATAAATTATTATATATATGTTTTATTGCATTACCAGAAGTTGTCACCTGTCCAACATATCTAAATATTTCTATTCAATATTGGTTTAGCTTAGAGTTTAAACATAAGATTAAATAATCTTTTTGCAGATAATTTTAGTGATTACACAATTCAATCCTTTAACAATATAATACCCCCTTTCTACCTGCAAAGAACGCTGGGGAATACGCCTAGTTATTATTACTACTCTCCAACCGAGCGCCACACAGCTGCTGTTCACCTCCCACCTCCCCGCCGCGCTTAGAGCTACTAGCTTCTAGCAAAAAAGCCCCCACCGTGCCGCCGCTTCGCGCCATGGAGAACATTTCGGAGCACTTGCTTGTGGAGCTTGCGATGCACGTCGCCATGCACGCAAAGCATCCTATGGAGGACCTCTTCAATCTGCGGGCCACCTGTTTGCAGATGAAAGCGGCGTGACGCGACCCCTGGTAGGACGGAGCATCCGGCTAGACCGGGTGCTGTCTCAGCGGGTCTACGACTGGGGGCCGCTGTACTACTCGTGCGAGTCTCATCAGCAAGCTTGCCTAGGTCGGCAACCCGGAGGGCGTGCTTCAGAGCAGGCATGTCTACCGTGTTCGTGGAAGGCCGCGGCACCGTCTCGCCGCCTCTCGACAAGCTGAAACAAGCCGCCGACTCGGGGCAAGCGCTGGCCCGGTACGTTCACGCTCTTCTGCTCTAGAGGCGGAACGCCGCCGCCGCCGATGACGACAGTGCCCGAGAGGTGTTGCGGGAGATCGAGCGCGACTCGGCGGCGACGCTGCCTCGACGCTGGACGAACGTGAACTGCCGCAAGCACTTCATGCAGGCACTGGAAGTGTTGCACGACGATTCGCTGCTGCCGTAATAGTTTATTTATATTTTTTTGGGAATTTTCTGAAGCTTGAAAAATGTAGTTTTCGTTCCTCCATGTACGATTTCTGGGTGCACGTAGCATTTACCTAGCGGCTGATGCGCGGGTCCAGTGCTGCAGTTGGGACCGGCCTCTTCCTTCTCTTAGCATGTAGACTTGTGGGTCCCACGACCTCTCCCTTTTCTCTCTTCCCCGCATGGAGCAACACAATGGTCTACAGACGCGATGGACAAATTCCTCATTCTCCCATAGTCCTATTATACTCCAAATAATGTTTGAAATTTTGAAATAGCACACAAGTTACAGTCGCCCTTTTACATTAATCGTGGGACCATGGTGTCTGCATTGAACACTCTACAGTAGCCACCTCGGATTCCTTTATAGTGCTACTATGGGCGCAGTTTTCTCTCGCAGTCTCTCGTCTCTTCCTTCTCCCATACTACACCTCTTCTCATACTGTACTAGTAGTACTCTTCTCACCTCTTCTCCGTCCTGACTTTCCAAACTCATCTCAACCAGAGAGCGGTCCGACACAGGGGCGCCTCGCCGCCTTCGTCTCCATTCTCAAGTGTGTGGTGCTCTTTATCACATCCATGCAGCTAGATATGGTTTTTCGTGTGGTTTTTTGAAGCAAAGAAATACAAAAGTTTTTTTTTTTTTTGGTGGTTGCAGATCTGGGGTCCGTCGCGAAGCACATCTTCTTTTTTTTGGTGGTAAGCACCGAAATCTTCTTGCAGATTGTAAAGTGCATTATCCTTCCTTTTTTGAAGGGTTTTTTTGAATGGCTATAAAAAGCTTTTGTTTTGTCTTGCATATTTGTGTGACTCATGCTATCTACTAGCTTGTACAACATTGCTCAATTATTTTGTTGTCTTATACCTTTTCCCCGATTCATCCTAGGTACAAACACAAAGACCCTACGTGGGAGATTATAAAAGGATGGGGGAGGAGGCGAAGAAAATGTCGCAAGAGATCCTTTTCCACCCCTCTATTTTCTATCTTTGCGGCTATCGGCCGGCTCAGATTGGGTGAATGCAGCCGCAAATGAAGACGCCGGTTAGACGATCTCGCCTCCCCACGCGGATCCTTTTTTTCGACCTCTCTTTCTCCCCTTCTTTGGAGTGATTTGTATAGAAGCAAAGAGCGGCTAGATAGGTCTCGAGCCTTAATCATGCGCATGGCTGTTGGTACTTCTTAACATCACTACAGCCAATAGGTGGAGTTAATCTCACCTAAGGCCATATGAGCTAGAGGCACTCAGTGTTTCTCCATCTCATAGCTTTACCATAGGCTAGGTTGTCATCCCCAAAGAATAACGCTTAGAAATGTTATATGTGCTACATGTGATTCTGCTGATTTGCAATCTTCTCTAAAACAAATATATCTATCATTAAATTATCCGCAAGCGCACAGATAAAATAACACTGTCACATTTCACCAGGAGGGATCAAGGTTTATCATTTATAATTCTACCATAGAGAGGAATATAAGGATGGCTGATATGATTATTAGCTAGCATACTTATGAGAGATTCGGTCACTAACACTACTTTAGCAGGGGTAAGCCAATAATGATATGATAAGTGATAAACAAAGGCAAAGTTAACACACAGAGATGTAGGTATAGACTACTCACTACTCAAACTAACGTGGACTTACGTTAAGAGACGGAATTCTTATATAGCATTAAATCTACTAAGTCAAACATCTACCCTAGGTCATATACCATCATATACGGCATAACAACCATGAATCTACGCATCCTGAAGATTTATGAGGAGAACCAAGAACAAAACAAGATAATCCCCAAAACCATGTTCAACTAGTCTTATAACCGAGGGATGGATTCCAAAGGACTCAACAGGAATATCACACCCGCGATCTACCACACAACCCAGATTATAAGATGCATCCGTAGATAGATCATATCTAAGCACCATGCTCACATAATTATTTCTATCACCTAACCCACTCGAGATTTGAATTAGGCGCTCTACGAATAGATACATGAACTCACAATTAATCATGACCATATCAAATATACTACTAGAATAAACTAAGAACATAGCAAACCAATACTTAATATTGAAATAGAATAAAGTCATGGATACAAGATAATACCGTAATGACTTGAAGATCGAGAATCCTGGGTTGGCAACACCCAGCTCTATTTGAATCTGACTTGCTAATCTAACTAGAGGAACTAGAACTAGAAGAACTAGACAAGTAGCTACCCTAATCTCTGGTGGAGAAGCTCTCTTCTACTTCTGCCTGGCTTGAATGACTTGATAATGAATTACAATGAATTAGGGTTTCACCCAGGGGTCAGGGGGTCTTGTTATATAGCCCCAGGCAATGCACGACAGCCCTTGGATCAAACCGACCTTGATTGATGGACTAGATTGCTCCTCATAGGCGGTTTGGAACCGACATAGTTGGGTGTGGCCGACAGGGGGGCCGGCGGCGGCGCCGCCCTCGCCCACGGCCGCCCCGCACACTACTACTAGGTGGGTCCCACCTCTTACGTGTTGTCTTTGGTGTCTTCCGGAATGTTCTTACGTGGGTTTCAAGTTGAGATACGTCATTGATACGTCTTTGTGTTGTAGGGCTTCAAATCTCTAGGCTTTTCCTGTTTAATCCCTGAAAAATATATAATTCACCAAAACTCGTGGAAATTGTTAGTATAAGCCCTATGTCTATGTGGATATTCATTTTATGCCCTTATTTCATGTTTAGTTGACATATAAAAGTATTCAATAAGAGATGTCAACAATGGCTAGAGCTTAAGACCTGCGCTGGAGATTATAATCCTGCCAAGGGCCGCAAGCGTCTCGACGGTGCTGTTGTCTCTACTCGAGTCTGGACAGGAGGAGGGTGCCTTCTAAACAGATGCTCCCTACTCGAATCTGTATCGAACCTGTATTGCTAGTTTGTGCTAGTGTTGGTATACCTTATAGCATAAAATATAGAGGTTTTTAAAACAAAAATAAGGGCTTAAAATGAATATCAACATAGTATAGGGGCTTGACTAACATGATTCCACGAGTTTTGGTGATTTATATATTTTCAGGGATTAAACAGGAAAACGCCCAAGAGTTTGCAAGCCCTACGACATAAAGACGTATCCGTGACGTAACCCAACGTGGAACCTACACAAGAACATTCCGGAAGAGACCGTAGAGCACCGGCGGAAGTTTTGGGCCCACCCTTTTCCAGCCAGCGGCGGCGGCGCCCCTCGTGGGGCCCCCCGTCACCCTCCCATTCAAGGTCGGTTCAGCACCGCCTATGAGGAGCAATCTAGTCCATCCATCAAGGTCGGTTTGATCCAAGGGCCGTCGCATCCTCTCCGGCTATATAACAAGATCCCCGACCCCCGGGTGAAACCCTAAATCATTCTAATTCATTCCAACTCCAAGTCATCAAGTCAAGATCCCAAGCCCTAGTTCCACCATATTAGAGCATTAGCTATCTAGGCAAAGTCTCTAGAAGAAGTCAAGTATTGTCTTGGATTCCGGATAGTCAAGAAGTAGCGGGGAGCGAAGCTTCACGTGGCTTCTCTCTTGTATCTCATTTGTAAGTATTTGTTAGAATACAATTGCCATGACTTTATTCTATTTAATGATTATATTCTTAGTTATATGTTTCAATGTCTATTATGATTATATGCTTAGTATAGCTAGATTGTCTTTATATTCAAGCATGGAGTCGTATAGCGCCACTTAATGGTACCTTGGGTGAGTGGTCAACAATGTGTAAATGTGGTGTTTATACAACGTTTGCTGCGACATCACCCTATATTCCGGACGTGTGGTAGATCGTGGATGTGCCACTCCCATTGAGTCCTTTGGAGTCCACCCCCGAATGTAGGGTTAGTTGAACTTTGTTACTATGGTAGGTTGGTTTTGTTCCTAATCTTCCTTAGTAATATTCACCATGTGTAGATATATTGCTTTCCCCGCCATGACCTCTAGGTGTATTGCACTAATCTTAGTATGCATTGACATATAAGTAGGAGTAACATAGGAATATTCTGTCTATTCTACCTATACCATCTATTTGCCCTTTTATGACAGATTCTAGTGGCATACGATGATCTTTGACTTGGCACTTATCATTTATCTTTATTATCTTTATATGACTTACCCCTGCTCGGGAGTAGTTAGATTACATATGGTTATTCTACTTTACACCACTTTGTGACCTCAATCAATCTACCCATAACCTACCCCTTCCTTGTGGTAATATATAAATACGATACCATGGACTTACTCCCTGAAGTGCTACATTGGTGTTTCTATCTTATTGCACTTGCAGATACCATATTCATATTCATTGCAAGAGAATCAAGTGTCATATTAAGAATACCATCGTGCATTTCTTAGCGTTGTTAACTAGGGTGACAGAATAGTTTTGTAGGCAATGCTAGAATGTGTGGTATAGCTTTTGTGCCTATCTTGGTGAGATTAACTCCACCATAGATAATGTTACGTAATCACACACCATAACTAACACCGTCTAACTTTATTAACTCTCCGGTCTTGACTTTTATTGGAATGTGAGATTAACTCCAAATCCAAGCTAACTTATTAGATAGATACCATTTATACATTTCGCGCGCCCTAAGAGTGGGTCTTAATCCATTCTTTTGTGATTGCGTTAAGAAATGTCAACAGCTAGTTTGTGCATTGTGGCTAAACAAACGAATTCAGCTTGATTTGTTCCGTAAAGAGGCAAATTTTGGCCTTGTGTTGAAACAAATTTGGCATCGAACACTCACCTCCTTCTCTCTCTCTCTCGATCGATCGACGAACAGCATGTGAAATGACTCCATACGTGACCCCGATGTACAGTACACCTACATCGTACGCGTGTTCGTGCATGTCATCATCATGATTACGATTCTATAGACCAGCGTCTTTGGTGCGCGGGACACCGCGAGGATGGACGGAACGACGAAGTTTTTATATTCCCAAAAAAAGTTTTGACCAAAACCTTTTCCAACAATCAGACGGGACTCGCGTCGCCGGCAGAGGCGAGCCGGCCGTGCCAGCAGCGTGAACGCTTCGCTCCTTTGTCGCGAAGCGTCGATTAATTATAGATGAGAGAGAGCATGGCCACCGGCGGCCCCCACAATTTAAAATACCTAAAAAATGTTTTAACCGAGAAACCAAAAATCTAAATTAAATTCTGATTACAACCATTAAATTTGTTTCAATTAATTCTTCAAAACAAGACATCACATGGATATATTTAGATAAAATTAACAAGTGGGCCCATAGGATGGTAGTTGGGATAGAGTAGGACAAACTTTTTTCAGGGCCAAATTCCTAATTCTCCCATAGTCCTATCCTATTACTCCAAATAATGTTTGAAATTTCGAAATATAGCACACAAGTTACAATCGCCCTTTTACATTAACCGTGGGACCATGGTGTCTGCATCGAACACTCTACAGTAGCCACCTCGGATTCCTTTATAGTGCTACTATGGGCGCTTTTCTCTCAGCCTCTCTCGTCACTTCTCCCATACTACACCTCTTCTCATACTGTACCTAGTTAGTACTCTTCTCACCTCTTCTCCGTCCTGACTTTCCAAACTCATCTCAACCAAACCTGAGTACAGAGTCCCGACCACGAGGGGACTCCTTTGCCTTCGCCTTTGCCTTCGTCTCCATCCCGGGTTAGGTGGTGCTCTTTATCACATCCATGCACCTAGATATGGTTTTTCATGTGGTTTTTGAAGCAGCAAATAAAAAAGTTTTTTCTTTTTCTGGTGGTTGCAGATCTGATTGAGTCCCGGCGTTCGGATCTCGACTTCATGTGGTCTCTGAAGTCCCTACCGCTCCGATCTCTAGTGTTTTAGCTAGTGTTGGGTTGGGAAGGAGGCCGAAGAAAATGTCACAAAAGAAGCACGTCTTCTTGGGTAAACACCGCCGAGATCTCTAAAATGCATTTCCTTTTTTTTGAAGTTTTTTAGTGGCTCTAAAAAGGTTTTGTTTTGTCTTTATATTTTCGTGATTCATGCTAGCCACAAAGATCTACGGGAGATTATAAAAGGATGGGGAGGAGGTCGAAGAAAATGTGGCAAGAAAAGCACATTTTCTTTGTGCTTGTGAAGTTAAGGTCCTCAGAATGGATGTCTCCTTCCGAGGCACTTCTTGGCACTTCCCGGCACTTCCAAAGAGTAGCATCTAGCACCGGATGCAAGTTTAAACAGTCCGTTGTCTTACAAATTTATGTGACTCCCCTATATTTGCTCAATAATTTGGTTCTTACATAGTAGTTTCTATTTTAAAGTTTGGCTCAGTGTGCCGGAGGTCGCTAGCGGGAGCTGCTCCCTCTCCTCACCGAGTTGAGTATTTTTCCCGAGTCACGCTTCGAAAGACTCAAGAGACTCGTGTTCTCGCTTGTTTCACTACAACTTCCGAGACCCTTTCACTACAACTTCGAGATTATAATCCGTTGGCTCCTCGAGTGTGTCGTCGTCCCTACTGAAGTCCGGACCCGAGGGACGTCCATATATGTCTTTCGTAGCTTAGGTCTTGCTTCTTTTTTGACAATGTTCGCTTGCTCTTGCTTCATCTAGTTTCAGCTTTTGTTATGTCTCACGGAATACTATTAAATCAGCCAAAATCGCGCTAGCAAAACAAACCGTTCTCCGTAATGTTGTTATATTATCAAAAAAATTGTTCAAATTTGGAATGCTCTGGCTCTCCAAGAATCAGACGATCCTGTATTGCTAGTTTGTGCATTGTGGCTCAACAAACGAATTCAAATTTGATTTGTTCCGTAAAGAGGCAAATTTTGGCCATGTGTTGAAACATTGGCATCGAACACTCCCCTCCTCTCTCTCTCGATCGATCGAACAGGCATGTCAAATGACTCCATACGTGACCCCTGATGTACAGTACACCTACTATACACGGTGTCGGGCATGTCATCATGATTACGATTCTATAGACCGTGCTTGAAAAAACGAGTGCGTAGGATGGTGCGGGATGACACCGCGAGGATGGACCGAACGACAAGTTTTTTTATATTTCCCAAAAAAAAAGTTTTGACCAAAACCTTTTCCAACAATACTACGGGGGACTCGCGCGGCGGCGGCAGAGGTAGAGAGAGGAGATGGCAACGTGAATGCTTCGGTTCCTTGTCGCGAAGCGTCGGATTAATTATAGACGAGAGAGAAAAAATGGCCACCGGTGGGCCCCACAATTTGAAATACCTAAAAAAATGTTTTACACCAACCGAGAAACCAAAAATCTAAATTAAATTCTGATTGCTACACCATTAAATTTGTTTCAATTAATTCTTCAAAACAAGATATCACATGGATATACGTGCGTATTTAGATAAAATTACAAGTGGGCCCACACGATGGTAGTTGGGATAGAGTAGAGGACAAACTTTTTCAGGGGCCAAATTCCTAATTCTCCCATAAACAAGTGTTTGAAATTTCGAAATAGCACACAAGTTACAATTAAGCCTTTTACATTAACCGTGGGACCATGGTGTGTGCATGATCGAACACTCTACGCTTGCCACCTCGGATTCCTTTATAGTGCTACTATGGGCGCAGCTTTCTCTCGCAAGATCTCGTCTCTTCCTTCTCCCATACTACACCTCTTCTCATACTGTACTAGTAGTACTCTTCTCACCTCTTCTCCGTCCCCGACTTTCCAAACTCATCTCAACCGTAGAGCGGTCCGACATTGGGACTGCCTCGCCGCCTTCATCTCCATCTTGGGTGGTGCACCTCTTTATCACATCCATGCAACCGATATGGTTTTTCATGTGGTTCTAGAAACAAAGAAATACAGAAGTTTTTTTTTTTTTTTTTTGGTGGTTGCAGATCTCGGGGTCCGTCGCGAAGCACATCTTCTTTTTCTTTTTGGTGGTTGCAGATCGGGGGTCCGTCGGCGGAAGCACATCTTCTTTTCTTTTTGATGGTTGCAGATCCGGGGTCCTTCGGAAGCACATCTTCTTGGGTAAGCACCGAAATCTAGATTGTAAAGTGCATTATCCTTCCTTTCTTGAAGTGTTTTCTCAATGGATCTAAAAAGTTTTTGTGTTTGTCTTACATATCCATGTGACTCATGCTACCTTCTACAACCATAGAGATCTACGCGGGAGATTATTAAAGGATGAGGAGGTGCGACTCGAGACAAAAAAAGTGAGCATATTGTTCTCCTCTAATCCACACCACAGCTCCAGGGCAGAGACTCAAAACTCAAGTTTGCCTGTTTCTTGAGTTTGACTTTGACGAGTGGGGCTCACGGCCGTAGGGACTATAATTTCCGTGTAGGTCTCGAGCCCTAGTCATGGCCATGGCTAGCGCTTAAGACCTGCTACTTGAGATTATAATCCGGCCGCAAACTCCCCGGAGGGTGTTGTCGTCCCTACTGAGTCTAGACCCGAGGGACGCCCATATATGTCTTTGTAGCTTAGGTCTTGCTTCCTTCTCTTTGATAATATTCGCATGCTCTTGCTTCATCTTGTTTCAGCCTTGTTATGTCTCACGGAATACTAAATCAGCCAAAATCAGCGCTAGCAAAATAACCGCTTATCCGTAATGTTGTTATATTATCAAAAATTGTTCAAATTTGGAATGCTCGCTCTCCAAAAATCAGATCGAACCTCGTATTGCTAGTTTGTGCATTGTGGCTCAACAAACGAATTCAAATTTTGATTTGTTCCGTAAAGAGGCAAATTTTGGCCTTGTGTTGAAACAAATTTGGCATCGAACACTCACCTCCTTCTCTCTCTCTCGATCGAACAGGCATGTGAAATGACTCCATACGTGACCCCTGATGTACAGTACACCTACTGTACACAGTGTTCAGGCATGTCATCATGATTACGATTCTATAGACCCGTGCTTGAAAAAACGAAGTTCAGAGGGATGGTGCGTATGACACCGCAGATGGACGGAACGACAAGTTTTTATAGTATTTCCCAAAAAAGTTTTGACCAAAACCTTTCCAACAATACTACGGGGACTCGCGCGTCGGGCAGAGTCGAGACGGAGACGACCGTGGGCAACGTGAACGCTTCGTTCCTTGTCGCGAGGCGTCGATTAATTATAGACGAGAGAGAGAAAATGGCCACCGGTGGGCCCTATAATTTGAAATACCTAAAAAATGTTTTACACCAACTGAGAAACCAAAAATCTAAATTAAATTCCGATTGCTACACCATTAAATTTGTTTCAATTAATTCTTCAAAACAAGATATCACATGGATATATTTAGATAAAATTACAAGTGGGCCCACACGATGGTAGTTGGGATAGAGTCGGACAAACTTTTTCGTGGCCAAATTCCTAATTCTCCCATAGTCCTATCCTATTACTCCAAATAATGTTTGAAATTTTGAAATATAGCACACAAGTTACAATTAAGCCCTTTTACATTAACCGTGGGACCATGGTGTGTCGCATCGAACACTCTACGCTTGCCACCTCGATTCCTTTTATAGTGCTACTATGGGCGCTTTCTCTCGTAGTCTCTCGTCTCTTCCTTCTCCCATACTACACCTCTTCTCATACTGTACATTCTCACCTCTTCTCCGTCCCCGACTTTCCAAACTCATCTCAAGCAAACAAGAGTAGAGAGCAGTCCGACCGCGGGATCGCTCGGGCTCGCCGCCTCCATCCCGGGTAGGTGCACCTCTTCCAAAGAAAGCCCCCCGCCAAATTTTCAAGCCATGCCGCAAACCTTCCGCGGGACATGCTTGTGGAGGTTGGATCGCGCCGCGTCGCCATGGACTCGATGATCCTATGGATGAGCTCCTCAATCTGCTGGCCACCCGCTCGCAATTTGGTGGCGGCGTGGCGGCCCCTCGGTGGGACGGAGCATCCAACTAGACCGGTGCTGCACCGCGGGTCGACCGCGGCCGCCAGACTACTGCGGCTATTATTGCGCTGAGTCTCATCACCGAAGCTTCGCCAAGGTTGGCAACCCGAGGCGTGCCGGAGCGTGCATGTCCGCCGGTGTTCAGTGGAAGGCCACGACACCGCCTCGGGCCGGCTCTCGATCATGCTGAAACTAGCCGCCGACTTCGGGGCATGAGCTCACCCGTATGTTCACGCTCTTCTACTCTACAGCGGAACGCCGCCGATGACGACAAGGTGCGAGAGGTGTTTCGGAGATCGAAGCGACACGGCGGCGACGCCGCCTCGATTCTCGACGAACGTGAACCGCCTTGAGCACTTGAGACAGGCATTGGAAGTGTTGCACGGTGATTTGCCGGTGTCGTATCCAAGTGTGGCGGTCTCTCGTCTCTTCCTTCTCCCATACTACACCTACTACTACTAGTGTGGAAGAACCGACTACCAAAGAAAGAAGGAGCAGATTGCTTCTTTCTATGTAAACAATCTTGCTTTGTATAAGAATTATGTAACCATAACACTCGTGCTTTGAGAGCCAAATGAATGAAAAGCGGGGGGGACCCTCCCCGTAGTAACATTTTGATTTGAGATCATCTTGTCATGGGAAAACATGTAACAGTTTGAAAACATTTATCTTACTGACGCCAAGACTACGGGGGACTCGCGCGGGCGGCAGAGGCGAGAGCGGCCGGCCGGTGGGCAACATGAATGCTTCGGTTCCTTGTCGTAGAAGCGCCGGATTAATTATAGACGAGAGAGAGAAAAATGGCCACCAACAGGCCCCATAATTTCAAATACCTAAATAATGTTTTAACTGTGAAACCAAAAAATCTAAATTAAATTCTGATTATACTACTAAATTTGTTTCAATTAATTATTCAAAACAAGATATCACATGGATATAAAAATTAACAAAGATATTCAAAACAAGATATTACACGATGGTAGTTGGGATAGAGTAGGACAAACTTTTTCGGGGCCAAATTCCTAATTCTCCCATAGTCCTATTATACTCCAAATAATGTTTGAAATTTCAAAATAGCACACAAGTTACAATGCCCCTTTTACATTAACCGTGGGACCATGGTGTCCAGATCGAACGCCTACAAGAGCCACCTCGGATTCCTTTATAGTGCTACTATGGGCGCTTTCTCTCGCAGCTTCTCGTCATTTCCTTCTCCCATACTACACCTCTTCTCATACCGTACTAGTTAGTACTCTTCTCACCTCTTCTCCGTCCCGACTTCCCAAACTCATCTCAACCAAACCTCGAGTACGTAACTGTCCGACACCACGAGGGGATCGCCGCCCTACGCCCTCATCGTCTCCATCCCGGGCAGGTGCACCTCTTTATCACATCCATGCAAATGGATATGTTTTTTCATGTGGTTCTAGAAACAAAAAATACAGAAGTTTTTTTTTTTTTTTTTGGTTTGCGCATCTCGGGGTCCGTCGTGGAAGCACATCTTCTTTAGTTTTTGGTGGTTGCAGATCTGGGGTCCGTCAGCGAAGCACATCTTCTTTTCTTTTTTGATGGTTGCAGATCTGGGGTCCATCGTGGAAGACATCTTCTTGGATAAGCACCGAAATCTAGATTGTAAAGTGCATTATCCTTCCTTTTTTTTTTTGAAGGTTTTTTTTTTTGAATGGCTCTAAAAAAGGTTTTGTTTTGTCCTCGCATATCTCGTGGTGACTCGTGCTATCTATAAGCTTGTACAACATTGCTCAATAATTTTTTCGTCTTAAATACTTTTTTCCGATTGATCCTAGGTAGAAACCCAAAGACCCACGCGGGTGATTATAAAAGGATGGGAGGCGTGAAAAGCACATCCCGGGTTGCTATGCTCTTGTTCGAGATTGGCAACCACAACGGCGTGTTCCTTTTTGATATTTGCAACCACCTCTCGCTTTTGCCATCCGCAGCTCCTCTACTGGCCTCGGCCTGTTTTGCCTTTTTGGGCTCATCATTTAGCAGGGGCTACCGCTTGAGTTGCACAACTTCCCTCATGTTGCGCCTTGGCCGCCGCAATTGCCCGCTTTGATGCGCAATGTCGCCTTCATGCTTTGGGCCTTAGCCGCCTCCTACTCATCTACGCCGCTGGAGTAATTTGAAGATAATAAATCTTGGCGCTCTAGGCCCAAGGTGTGGTGCGCTCTAAGTGAATAGTAGCAGTCTCTACCTTGACGTGCACATTAGGGATATGCATCCCATGATATGAGTATTGTTGATCTTTATGAGCATCCATTGTGTGTGACCAAGCATATCACGACCTATGTTGCTTGTAAACTCGTGGTCATATATTGTACATTGTGGAGAGTTTACAATGGATGGAACTTCTACTCATGTGTCAAATTTGATTGTGTGAACGTCTAGCTTGTCATATTTTTCTTTTGTCATATTTTTAAAATTGAGATGCTTTGACTCCATAAGACTAATGACGTAACCTCGTTTGTTTATCAGTGGCACTCGCCGCACGGTTGATAGTGCGCTTTTATGGTTTATTGAAACTTTGCCGCCAAGATGACCGCCAGTGGTTTCGAACTGATTTCTTTGTGTACACATCCGTAGTGATTACTTTGGTTGCGTGAAGGCTAGTGTTGTCAATGCATTCTCGCGCGGTCCGGATTGAGCTTTTTCATGGCAAAGAAGCAAGACCGAATGGAAGGGTCATTCTCAAGCGGTCCGATTGAACCGATGGTGTAGATGATAGCTTTGGCCGTGCTCAAGAACGGTCGGCCTAATATGATTGGTGCCCTTTCATCTCTTCTTGTTTAAATAATCGCAAAAGTCCGCTAGCACACATGAGTGTCCAACCATACTTCACATCTTCAAGTATTCCTTTGGGATAGCTGGGTGACTGGTCTGCAAGCTGCAAGCACATGGTTGTATACAATAATGATGAACCATGAATTTTCTCATAAATTACCTTAGGTATGATGCTTTGATGCTTGGACCAAAGTCACCTAGCGTGGCCTCAATGGTGTGGGTCCAATTCGATGGGGATGACATTCTCCCTAGATCTTCTTTTATCGTGGTAGGGAGTCATCTTTTCATCTATTCTTTCAAACTCTTTGAAGTAGAAACCTTGGTTGCCGGGCCTCCGTTGGTTCCAACCTTGATTCTTGTTGAGGATGATAGTTGTTATTATTGTTGTAACTCACATCCTCTTCAATCTTTTTGGGCAGCTTGTTTGTGTGCCCTTTTTTAAGCCGGGTGCATTCCTCTTGATCTCTTGTAGGGTTGACGTTCTTAGCTCCATCTCTCGGTTGGAAGGTATCTTCTCCACAAGTTCAATAGATTTAATGAGTGTAAGTGATAGGAAAGCACCTCAACAACAACATTCATGGTCTCATGAGTACTTGAACTCGTGGTAGAAGGTCCGCATGAGTAGCCACTTCTCCATCCCGTGATGTGGTTATTCAGAGATATAATCTTGGAAGTGCTCCCACACTTCTAGGATAGATTCATCATGTTGTTGCCGGGTAATTGGATAACTTTTCCGTAAGGCACTTGTATTGCCTATAGGAAAGAACTTGACTAGGAAGGCAAGAGAGCAGAGTGACCATGTAGTATTCTTCTCTTTATCGGGCCAGAGAACCACTACTTTGCCTTCCCCAATAGTGAAAATGGGAAGAGGCGAAGTAGGATGGCGTCTCTTGGTACTCTCCTTAATGATGTAAGTACTGTAGACCTCCACGAAAAACGTTGGAGATGAGCACTCACATCTTCGTGTGCCTTTCCAAAAATTAGCTAGCTTGCAACATGTTGATGAGCCCAGGCTTGAGTTGAAAGTCATTGTCCCCAAATCTCAACCGCCAAATTATTGACCGTAGTTGAAATAGAGAACTCTCATAGTATCTTGTAGCCATGGCCTCAAAAACTGGTGTTAAGTTTTGCCTTGATTAATGATCATCCGACGTAAGGTGTTGGAGTTTTTTTTTTTTTTTTTTAAGCTTGGATCTTGCCCTTCCGATGCTTCGGATTTTTAATATAATTATCCTGGATGGCCACTCCAATTCATTCATTACCCCGCATAAGATAACACAAGTAGACAAAACAAGGGTAATCCTGCTCGAGTAGTGACTAATGGTGTCCTCAATACCTTACGTGATGCAAGTGATATCAATCTATCCAAATATGTATGTACGTTTGGCTAGCACCCTTCCCCAAGAACGGCGCCGAAAATATGCTTGTTGACATTTCTTAACGCAATCACAAAAGGATGGATCTAAGATCCAACCCTAGGACGGCGCCAGAAATGTATAAGGGGATCTATCTAATAAGTTAGCTTGGATGTGGAGTTAATCTCACATTCCAATAAAAGTCAGAGCGGAGAGTTAATAAAGTTAGACGGTGTTAGTTATGGTGTGTGACTCAGAACATTATCTATGGTGGAGTTAATCTCACCACGATAGGCAATAAAGCTATACCACACATTCTAGCATTGCCTACTTAAAACTAGTCTCTGTCACCCTAGCTCACAACGCTAAAGAAATGCGTGAACGGATATTCTTAATATGACACTTGAATCTCTTGCAATGATAATATCTATTTGGTATCTGCAGTTTACGCATAGAATAACCCATTGTAGCACTTCACCGGGAGTCTATCCAGGTATCGTATTTATATGTTCCACAGGGAAGGGGTAGGATATGGGTAGATTGATTGAGGTCACATGCAGTGTGGTAAAGTAGAATAACCATATGTAATCTAACTACTCTGAACAGGGGTAAGTCATATAAAGATAATAAAGATAAATGATAAGTGCCAAGTCAAAGATCATCGTATGCCACTAGAATGTGTCATAAAAGGGCAAATAGATGGTATAGGTAGAATAGACAGAATATTCCTAGGTTACTCCTACTTATATGTCAATGCATACTAAGATTAGTGCAATACACCTAGCAATCATGGCAGGAAAGCAATATATCTACACATGGTGAATATTACTAAGGAAGATTAGGAACAAAACCAACCTACCATAGTAACAAAGTTCAACTAGCCCTACATTCGGGGGGTGGACTCCAAAGGACTCAATGGGAGTGTCACATCCACGATCTACCACACGTCCCGGAATATAGGGTGATGTCACAGGCAAACGTTGTATAAACACCACGTTTACACATTGTTGGCCACTCACCCAAGACGTCATAAAGTGGGCGCTATACGACTCCATGCTTGAATATAAAGACAATCTAGCTACACTAGATATATAATCATAATAGACATTGGAACATATAACTAAGAATATAATCATTAAATAGAGCAATGTCATAGCAATTGTAAATAACCAAAATACTTACAAGATCAAATACAAGAGAGAAGCCACGAGGCACTTTCGCTCCCGCTACTTCTTGACGCTCAGAATCCAAGACAATACTTGACTTCCTCTAGAACTAGCCTAGATAGCTAATGCTCTAATATGGTGGAACTAGGGCTTGGGATCTTGACTTGATGACTTGGAGTTGGAATGAATTAGAATGAATTAGGGTTTCACCCGGGGGTCGTGGGTCTTGTTATATAGCCCCTAGGCGATGCACGACAACCCTTGGATCAAACCGACCTTGAGCAACGGTGTAGATCTCTTCTTAATGGCGGTTGTGAACAGACCTCTGAAGGGGGGTCGTGAGGGGGGCCCCACGGCGGCGGCCGCCGCCGCCACTAGGGCCGCCGCCGCTGGCTCGCCGGTGGGCCCCATCCTCTTCCCGGTGCTCTCTGGTCTCTTCTGAATGTTCTAGTGTATGTTCCACGTTGGGTTACATCACGGATACGCCTTTATGTCGTAGGGCTTGCAATCTCTTGGGCATTTTCTCGCTTAATCCCCTAAAAATATATAAATCACCAAAACTAGTGGAATCATGTTAGTTAAGCCTCTATACTATGTTGATATTCATTTTAAGCCCTTATTTTCGTTTTAAAAACCTCTATATTTTATACTATAAGGTATACCAACAAGCTCCCCAAGCTTACCTCTTTGCTAGTCCCTAGCAAGACTATGTTGTTGGATCAGGAGTTGCTGCAACGCTTTCACACCTCAAAAGTACACATGCTTTCAAACAAAATTTCATCTCCGGATAAACTATTTCAACCTTCAACTTACCCATATTACCTTTAATCATGGAGCTTGTAGCCTTTTCTTGTGATCTTGGGCAATTGAAAGATAGAACAATCAAGTCAAGCACTAGGTCTCAAACTCTTTGTTCAACCATCATTCCGGAGTTTTTGCTGATTTTCGAAATAAAACTCAAAGTTCCTTCAGTATGACCCTTTCAAGTCTCTCATATGTGGTAAACTTGGTGGATCCTCACTAAGGCAATAAGGTTGTTTTGCCTTTCTCTCATAGTATGTGGTATTTTTGGACTAAGGCAAGAGGACACTATGCCTTCTTCTCTCTCACCCTATATCTAAAAGCTTATATCCGAGTTCATAGGTGGGAGAAAACTAAATACTTACTAAGCATGTATTATAAGTTCAAGCAATGGATCCAAAGTTACGAGTCACACTGATGCATGTGCATGATGGAATGAAATGAATATGAAGGTACGTGTGAAATGAATGGAATGAATGTGATGAGAAAAAGTCTAATTCTTTTCTAGCTCTTTGAAAAATCATCTTTCTTTTGAAACTTGAAAACACTTGAGAGAACCTGGGTTGCACTTTTTTTTTTTATTTTTCTTTTTATGGAGAGGCGGGCATCAAAGTACCCATTGTTTTCAAATGACACTTGTCCATTTTTTTTTAACTCTCCTTTATTCTTTTTCTCTCTCTTTTTTTCTTAGGGAGGTAGGCTCTACTCAGCCTCGTAGGACACTTGTCCATTTTTCATCTCCCATTTTTTTTAAGAACTACAACCCAAGTCTCTTTTTGCAATAAACTTTTGAGAGATAAACAAGAATAATAGAGCTTTATAAGATTGTTGACTGAATGGATGGAATATTTTTGGTTGGTATATAATGGATGTGCATGGTGGATGCGTACTTCCGTGATAGAAGCAAAGATATATATATGAATGGAGTCTAGTGGAATGGAATATATGGTTGTGGTGGATGGATGGATGGAGTGTACATCAGCATGACAAGTTTCTAAGGGTCGACAAAGATTGACCAAACTCAATGCAAAAGCAAGCGACCTATATATATCAAAGGGTTTTCCTATTCTATGGAGCATGTATATATGGCTGTAGTAGGAGTTTCAACACTCATCATACAGAACTTATCATGTGTATTTGTATAATTTTCAAAAGATGAATCTCCGTAAATCTAGTGTCACTAGGAGTAAGAGAAATAGCAGCTCAAAACTTTCATATATCATATCCGTCAATCACCTAGACTCTAGAGCAAGCATTTGCAATCCACAGATTTTAGGTTCAGAGTAAATCTCAAGTCAAAGCAGTTCGTTTAAGCTTCGAGGGAAATTAAGTTTGAAAGCTAGGTACTTGAAAGGTATTAGACGGAGCAACTATTCATCATCTCCTTTATTATTAAGTTCTTTTTAGTTGAGCACAAAGCGTAAAAAGGTGTACACTCTCTCTTGATCATTTTATTCAAACTCTTTAAAGATTATGTAGACTCATTCTAAGCAACTTAAGCAAACTAAGCAAACCAAAATATCTAGCTAGTAATAATAGTAGTAGTAGTAGAGATACTTATCAGGATAACCTGGGGTGCTCTCCCCAAGCTAGATTGGAAAATCGGGTTGATGATGTGGAAGTTGAGGTAGATGGTGACAATGGTGTCGGCTCATCATGTCTCTCTCCCTTCAAATCTCGCTAAACTCAAATAGACAACAAAGCTAGTGGAACTTGATTAGGCGTTATAGTTTAGCCACTTTACTTTTTGTCGCCTGGGATCTTTTAGCGACAAAAGTATATTTTTTGGGGTTTTCTTTTATTTGTATGCAAGAAAAGATGAAGAACTTATGAATGCATCTTTATTTTATTTTTATGCCACCACAAGAAATATCTCTCGAGGGTGTTAAACCTCGGATTTACTCACATGGGGCTTTAAGTTTTTAGACATGGTAAAACATTAAACATTTTTATTATCTTTTCTAATGCAATTTGGAAAAGGGAAATATGCTATGCAATTAATGAAAGTAAATATGCAATGCTGGGAATTAAATATGGATAACTTACCGAAGTTACCTTTCGGCTAGGGTTCGGTGATTTAAAGTCTTCCGAACAAGACTTCTTACCTTACTCACTTCTCAAGTGCATTATTAGATCTTGGCGGTTGCGTCTCTTGAGATGATGGCATCACCCTTGTTCTTTGTTGGTCCCATGGTTTGAAGTGAAGCTTTGATAGTGGAAGTGGGCAACATCTTATTTAGTGTGCATACCTTGTGGGTTCAGGACACATACTTATAGAATTTTGGGGGAGTGACAGACTCCTCCACATTTTGCTTCGAAGTGTGTCCTGTTTGCAAAGACAAGGTAGAGATCAAGTGCATGGGCCCCAAGTGGGAAAACACCAATAGAACCATAACTTTATTCATTATTCTCTAACCTTAGGCACATTAAACAAGATAGAGTTAATGTTTATTATTATTATTATTGTTGTTGTTTATGACAAGGGTGATAAGATCAGGAAATTGGGCATCCAAGGTTTAATGATTATGATTATCTTCTAAAGCAGGATGCACAACGTTTTGACTTATACGGTTGGGGACTATGAGATCGAGAGTGGTGTATAGGAACAATTAAAGAAACAAAACAAGTTGAGCTAATAAAGCTAGATCAAACAAGGTTGTTACTCTAACATGTTTGGTTCATTATTTATGAACAGGCCATAATTAAGGTAAAGCTTAATTAATGACAACTTACCTCAAGATGTTACCTTTTATTTGAATGTGACGGCAATTTGTAACACCTTGTAGTGGTTCTTTCCTTTTGCTCGAAGCTTTTCTTCTTTGGCCTCTTGTGTATCTTGTTCCTAACTTATCTCCTTTATTGCATCATCCTTTCTTTCTTGTCCTTTTGAATTGTGTTAGGACCTTTTTGCTCCTCTTATGGTTTTATTCCTGTTTCATTAGTGGATAACACATACCCGAAGGAATATACAAGTAGTAACAAGGATAGTGTTGTCACAGGGGCTAAAGGTCACTTTCTATGCTACCGAAAAAGTTTTGGATGAAGATTTTAGCATAGATCATTTATCTCATGTTTAAGTGTTCACTTTGCTTTTCTAAAGGAATGATTTTATTCAACCTTAAGTTTAATTTTCAAGCAACAAAATCATTCAAACTTGTGGAAACGAGCAATAGTGAATGGAGAGGTTTCAAACCAGCGTGTGGGAGTGACGAGGGTATGTGAAGAGGAAGAGTACGATGGATCATCTTGTAGAGGAATTGGCCTTCCTCCCCCAAGCTCGCTCCTTGCATGCTGTCCCGCTTCTTCTTTGGTCGCTCATAATTAGTGTAACTATTAAAGTACAAAGCGTACCTTTCTCCATAGGAAACCGGAAGTGGATCTCTCTTAATTGGATGTAGATGATGGCGCACGTGGTGTTGAGGAATGGTTTCCCCAACACTAGTGGTGGATCCTATTCTTCCCCATGTCCATGACTAAGAAGTTGGTGAGGACATAGTGCTCATTGATTTGTACGGGTATGTCTCTAGCAATTCCTTCCGAAATCGGCATGATTTGTCCGCCATCCGCAGTTGCACATATGTTGGGTACCAAGGCATCTTGCCAAATAATAATTCATATATTACCTTGCCATTGGGTTGATGCCGGATCCCGTATCAAATAAGTGTTGTTGAAGGTCGACCGTTGATGGAACATGCTATGGTCGGTCAGGGCGCCGGATCTTCTTTGTAGGCCGAGCCTTTTTGTTCTTATTTTTGTTCCTCTTTTTTCTTGATGGTCTTAATCGTAGGTTCGTGTCAACTTACGGAGGTATGGTGTTCGTGGGTGAGGGGAGATGTAAGTGTCTAGTTCTTGAAGTTGAATCTCTCCTTTCTCCCCTTGATGGTGAAGCAGATTTTTTTGAACGATGGTGTAGATGATAGCTTTGGCCGTGCTCAAGAACGGTTGCCTAATATGATTGGTGCCCTTTCATCTCTTCCTGTTTAAATAATCGCGCGAAAGTCCGCTAGCACACATGAGTGTCCAACCATACTTCACATCTTCAAGTATTCCTTTGGGGTAGCCGGGGTGGATCGGGTCTGCAAAGCTGCAAGCACATGGTTGTATACAATAATGATGAACCATGAATTTTCTCATAATTTACCTTAGGTATGATGTTTGATGCTTGGACCAAAGTCACCTAGCGTGGCCTCAATGGTGTGGGTCCACTTCGATGGGGATGACATTCTCCCTAGATCTTCTTTATCAGGTGGTAGGGAGTCATCTTTTCATCTATTCTTTCAAACTCTTTGAAGTAGAAACCTTGGTTGCTGGGCCTCCGTTGGTTCCAACCTTGATTCTGTTGAGGATGATAGTTGTTATTATTGTTGTAACTCACATCCTCTTCAATCTTTTGGGCAGTTGTTTGTGTGCCCTTTTTAAGCTGGTGCATTCCTCTTGATCTCTTGTAGGGTTGACGTTCTTCGTTCCATCTCTCGTTTGGAAGGTATCTTCTCCACAAGTTCAATAGATTTAATGAGTGTAAGTGATAGGAAAGCACCTCAACAACAACATTCATGGTCTCACGAAGTACTTGAACTCGTGGTAGAAGGTCCGCATGAGTAGCCACTTCTCCATCCCGTGATGTGGTTATTCGGAGATATAATCTTGGAAGTGCTCCCACACTTCGGGACAGATTCATCATGTTGTTGCCGGGCAATTGGATAACTTTTTCGTAAAGGCACTTGTATTGCCTATAGGAAAGAACTTGACTAGGAAGGCAGTAGAGCAGAGTGACCATGTAGTATTCTTCTCTTTATCGGTGTAGAACCACTACTTTGCCTTCCCAATAGTGAAAATGGGAAGAGGCTAAAGTAGGATGGCGCCTCTTGGTAATCTCCTTAATGATGTAAGTATCGTAGACCTCCACCTAAAAACGTTGGAGATGAGCACTCACATCTTCGTGTGCCTTTCCAAAAAATTAGCTAGCTTGCAACATGTTGATGAGCCCAGTGCTTGAGTTGAAAGTCATTGTCCCCAAATCTCAACTACCAAAATATTGACCGTAGTTGAAATAGAGAACTCTCATAGTATCTTGTAGCCATGGCCTAAAAAACTGTGTTAAGCTTTGCCTTGATTAATGATCGTCCCGACGTAAGGTGTTGGAGTTTTTTTTTTTTTTGATTTTTTTTTTTGCTTGCCCTTGCCCTTCATGATGCTTCGGATTTTCAATATAATTATCCTGGATGGCCACTCCAATTCATTCATTACCCCGCATAAGATAACACAAGTAGACAAAACAAGGGTAATCCTGCTCGAGTAGTGACTAATGGTGTCCTCAATACCTTACGTGATGCAAGTGATATCAATCTATCCAAATATGTATGTTCGTTTGGCTAGCACCCTTCCCCAAGAACGGCGCCAGAAATGCTTGTTGACATTTCTTAACGCAATCACAAAAAAGGATGGATCTAAGATCCAACCCTAGGACGGCGCCAAATGTATAAGGGGATCTATCTAATAAGTTAGCTTGGATGTGGAGTTAATCTCACATTCCAATAAAAAGTCGAGCGGAGAGTTAATAAAGTTAGACGGTGTTAGTTATGGTGTGTGACTCAGAACATTATCTATGGTGGAGTTAATCTCACCACGATAGGCACAAAAAGCTATACCACACATTCTAGCATTGCCTACTTAAACTAGTCTCACACCCTAGCTCACAACGCTAAAGAAATGCGTGAACGGATATTCTTAATATGACACTTGAATCTCTTGCAATGATAATATCTATTTGGTATCTGCAAGCACACGTATAGAATAACCCATTGTAGCACTTCACCGAGAGTCTATCCGTATCGTATTTATATGTTCCACGGGAAGGGGTAGGATATGGGTAGATTGATTGAGGTCACATGCAAAGGTGGTAAAGTAGAATAACCATATGTAATCTAACAACTCAACAGGGGTAAGTCATATAAAAGATAATAAAAATAAATGATAAGTGCCAAGTCAAAGATCATCGTATGCCACTAGAATGTGTCATAAAAGGGCAAATAGATGGTATAGGTAGAATAGACAGAATATTCCTAGGTTACTCCTACTTATATGTCAATGCATACTAAGATTAGTGCAATACACCTAGCAATCATGGCAGAAAGCAATATATCTACACATGGTGAATATTACTAAGGAAGATTAGGAACAAAACCAACCTACCATAGTAACAAAGTTCAACTAGCCCTACATTCGGGGTGGACTCCAAAGGACTCAATGGGAGTGTCACATCCACGATCTACCACACGTCCCCGAATATAGGGTGATGTCGCAGCAAACGTTGTATAAACACCACGTTTACACATTGTTGGCCACTCACCAAGACATCATAAAGTGAGCGCTATACGACTCCATGCTTGAATATAAAGACAATCTAGCTATACTAGATATATAATCATAATAGACATTGGAACATATAACTAAGAATATAATCATTAAATAGAGCAATGTCATAGCAATTGTAAATTACCAAAATACTTACAAGATCAAATACAAGAGAGAAACCACGAGGCGCCGCCTCCCGCTACTTCTTGACGTTCAAGAATCCAAGACAATACTTGACTTCCTCTAGAATTAGCCTAGATAGCTAATGCTCTAATATGGTGGAACTAGGGCTTGGGATCTTGACTTGATGACTTGGAGTTGGAATGAATTAGAATGAATTAGGTTTCACCCGTGGGTCGGGGTCTTGTTATATAGCCCTAGGCGATGCACGACGACCCTTGGATCAAACCGACCTTGAGCAACGGTGTAGATCTCTTCTTAATGGCGGTTGTGAACCGACCTACGGCGTAGGGCGGCGAGGGGCCCCACGGCGGCGGCCGCCGCCGCCACTAGGGCCGCCGCCGGCTCTCGCTGTGGGGCCCCATCCTCTTCTCGGTGCTCGGTCTCTTCGAATGTTCTAGTGTATGTTCCACGTTGGGTTACGCCACGGATACGCCTTTTATGTCGTAGGGCTTGCAATCTCTTGGGCATTTTTACGCTTTAATCCCTCGAAAAATGTATAAATCACCAAAACTAGTGGAATCATGTTAGTTAAGCCCCTATACTATGTTGATATTCATTTTAAGCCCTTATTTTCGTTTTAAAAACCTCTATATTTTATACTATAAGGTATACCAACACCTGGGCCAACTTGGGCTGTGAATTCTTAGCTCCTGAGGCCTGTGCAGCCGCTAAGAATCGACGACCTTAGCGGTCCGATCAAATTGACTCGGCCACGGTTCGCTGATGTTGCAAACCAAAATATCGCCGCCACCGCCGGCTTCTCTACCGCTAAAACCTAGTAATTGTACTACTTTACTATAGTTGTCAAGAAAGAAACGCGCAAATGATTTCGCAAATAGATAGATCCAAAGATGAAGAAACCTAGGTTCGCCTGAAATGGCGAGTCATCCGGCCGCATCCATCAAAACCAGCTTCAAACCCCGCCCGCTAGCTCCGATCTTATCAAGAACCTCCCGCACGCCATTCTCACCACCATCATCTCCCTCCTACCAATCGGCACGGCGCCAGGGACGCAAGTATTATCTACCCGGTGGTGCCTCCTATGGCGGAACTCTCCGCTCAACCTCTCTCGCGACGGTGACATCAAGCTCATCAAAAGCGCAGCGCAAGCGCCAGGCCTATATTTTGACGTTGTACGGATCGTATCTCGAATCATCTCCAATCATTTGGGTCCTTTTCACCGGCTATCCCTTGGTTGGCAAAGAATAGACGACATCTATCCGGATCTACAGTGTCCGCTTCAATCCCCTAAATCTGATAGCCTTGAGCATCTCGAGCTTTGGAACGCATTCACATATATTGGGTGCCGGAGCCGCCCAATTTCGTTATCCTCCTCCCTTTGCGCTCTCACCATCGCGGATGATAGACTGGACCTAGACTACACCATGAGTTCGCCAAGTTTCCTGCTGATTTAGATAGTTTACATTTCGCCAATATGAAAGAGCTTACCATCCAAATAAGATGGCTATCGGGGGAAAAATGCTCCATACGCTTCTCTCCAAATGCCCTATACTACAAAGTTTGGTACTTGTCCCGAAATGTCGGACTTTCTTGCATCCGCATAACTAATTGTACACTTAGGTCGTTTGGTCTTTTCCGACGAAGATTTATCTCGAGTCCGAGCAAAAATTCGAAAGAAGTGGTGATTGAGGATGCTCCTCTTTTAGAAAAGCTATTCATTGAACGCCACCATTACTCGCCCCCATTCTAATATTGAGCCCCGCCTCGGCTGAACGTTCGCATCCAAATGGCTCCAAAGCTTCAGTTCTTGGGTCCCCTCAATTCGCCCTACGACATTCGAATTTGGTATTTGTAAGGTGTGTAGTTTGTAAGTTCACTATGCCGTTACTTGATTTACTTTTATTATTTATACATTATGTCAAGATACGTATAACCAAAGTTTTATTTTGCAGATGTCTATACCTCCATATCTAATGGGAACTATTAAACTTTTGGTTGTGTGCATGCCATCTCCCGACATTAATGATATTGTTAGTCTTCTAAATTGTTTCCCCGCCTACAAAAGCTCTATGTGAAGGTAACTAACATTTGGATAAAAAATTTATATGTACCTTACATTCCACATTTAGTTTCTAGTTTATATTGCTTGATGAGATTTTTTTACACGCTCAAATGTAGCCATATTTCTTGATATTTATGAATTGAATTTGTTTATGTGTAATCCGAATTATGTCTGAATAAAAGTTCATTTAGTCAAATTGTGCAATTGTTGTCACTACGTTTTTGCGGGTGTTCAGCTCCTCGCATTTTTTTTTGTTTGTTTCATTTGCAGGTCTCTTTGAAGGCCAGGTCAAAAGGGTGAAGTATCATTATGCCCTTGATCATCTAGATTGTCTTCAAAGCCACCTTAAGAAACCGGTACTATTAGATTACAAGGGCAGGAAGAGAGATGTGGAATTTGTCAACTTCTTTATTGAAAACGCCAAAAGTTCGGAGAAAATAGAATTTGGGACAGTATGTGCCAAATGCGATTGTGAATATGTGGATGGACAGCTAGCTTAAACTGAAACTAATGTTTAGCGCTTCCAAGGACATAAAAGTAACATTTTTGCCTTGTGCCTGGTCTCTTCCTTGACTTCGTGCACATCGTGGATATGCATGATAGGGTATTGTTGTTGATCTTTATGAGCATGCGTTGTGTGTGACCGAGCATTACGACCCACATGGCTTGTAAAAACTCTTTGTGTCGTATTTTGTACATTGTCCGTGAGTTTACAATGGATGGAACTTCTACTCATGAACGTCTAGCTTGTCATATTTTTCTTTTGTCATATTTTAAAAATTGAGATGCTTGACTTCATAAGACTAATGACGTAACTTGTTTGTTTACTCAGGGCACTCATTTGCCGCGGTTGATAGTGCAGTTTTTATGGTTTATTGAAACTTTGCTGTCAAGATGATTGCTTGTGGTTTGGAACTGATTTCTTTGTGTACACATCCATAGTGAACTAGTGATTACTTTGGTTGTGTGAAGGCTAGTGTTGTCAATGCATTCTGCGTGTCTGGATTGAGCTTTTTCATGGCGAAGAAGCAAGACTGGAATGGAAGGGTCATTCGGAAGGTGTTTTTTTTTGTTTCCCCGCACTCGAGGACAAGCACTGTGTTGACACATGTTATAGCATAGAATATATAGGTTTTTAAAAACTAAAATAAGGGTTTAAACCGAATATCAACATAGTATAGGGGCTTTACTGACATAATTCCACGAGTTTTGGTGATTTATATATTTTCAGGGATTAAACAGGAAAAGACTAGAATTTGCAAGGCATATGAAGCATAAGCATGTTCTAAACATATTCCAAGATGGCACCATTGCAAAGAGCTTGTCGAGACGCGATCGAAACGGATATATTGTTCGCTATATTTAGAGTCCGTAATCAAAAGATATCACTGCAGAAAGCGAGTTCACTAAAACGCCATAACTTTCTCATCCTGACTCCGTTTTCAGTGAACCACCCCTCTTTGGAAAGCTATCGAGAAGATCTACGCAACCGCTGTGGTTTTGGGCTCAAAGACCAAGGTGGGCCCGCGGCCGCCCTGGCCCATGACGGCGGCCGCCCTCCTGTGGGGCCCACTCGGGGCCTGCTTTGGAGGTCGGTTCCAAACCGCCATTGAGATGAGATCTGAGCCGTTCCCCAAGGTCGGTTTGATCCTACGGCTATGGAGGCTTGCTTGGCCTCTACTCTACCTCGGGGCTATATGAGCAACCCTAGGGGCGCCCCCAAGGCATCATCTCTCATTAGCTATCTACAGAGCAAAAGCTAGGGTTTCAATTAGAAGAGAGATCCCTCTAGTTGTCTTGTTGTCTAGTTCATCTAGTTCATCTAGTTGTAACTAGATCACGGAGAGAATAGAGGAGAGGACTGAAGAGCCGGACCTGTCGGATCTTCATCAACTTTGTAATCTTACAAAGAACTAGTTCGTCTTCAAAGAATCTCCGTGTTCTTCATTTATTTCTAAGTATTTATTTAATTCTAGTTCTTGCCTTACATTATTTACTGGATCTCTGCTCGTATTGAGTGCTCTGGTTATCACGTGTGATTAGAGTAGTAATCTATAGTGTAGACGTGGTGTCTAGACTAGAGGTTACCCGAGGTTGCGCCCAATCCTACTGGTTAGTTGTGGTAGCCCGGGGGGTGACAGCCCTGTCGGTGCCGTTGTAATCCACCACGTTCGGGTTGGTGTTTTCAGAGCTTTTGGCAGCCTTCTTCCAACTACCTTTTCCTAGTCTTTTTTCGAGAGTTGGAACGGACCTGTTGTTCGAAGTAGATAAAGTATAGTGTGGGGGATAAACCCCTATCCCCTCACGGGTCACTTTGGGTTAGGCCTCTCGGGCCGCCCGGACGGGCGGACCCAAGCCCTTGGCGATAGAAGACGAGATTATCGGAGATTACGACCTAAACTTGGTCGTCAAGATAGTTTCCTAGTATAGTTCAATCGTAATCACTATACACTTTCCTATTGTAACCGTCAGGGATAGCTCTTGTCGGGGCAGATCCGACTGTAACCCCGCTCCCCTGACTATATAAGGAGAGCGAGGATCCCCCCAAGGGAGATAGTTCTCAATCAATCAATACAACTAAGCGGGGCGTGGGTTTTACGCCATCAAGGCAGCCGAACCTGGGTAAAACCCGTGTGTTTTGTCCTCGCTCATTCTCGCTTAACGTCTCGTTAGCCGCCCCTCGCGCATCCCTAACCGCTCAATCTACTAGCCGGCATACCCCCTTGCTAGACTATCGCCGATAAACCGACGGCGCTTGGCGCGCCCGTAGGGGGTGTGCACGAAGACGCCATGGCTAACAAGATGGTGATCTTCCCCGATTCCATGGCGGTCGACCCCGATGGAGGACATCCACCCGGGGCGCCGTGCGGAACAACGGCGCCACGCTTCGGCGTCAACAACTCTCGCACCGCTCGAGATTCAATCTGCGCCGCATTCGCCGCTACGGCACCGCACCGATCCCAACTTTCGAGCCGGGCCGCTCGACCCCAATCGCTCACTCATCCGTTCGTGCCGCACACACGGCGCCCGTCCCACGACGCCGACAACCTACTCGTGACTTCGACAAGATCAAGATCGGTACAAGTGAGTCTACTCCTTGGTCGATTCGCTACGCCGCTTACCACCACAGAACAACGCCGACCACGACGCTGGGCTGCCCGACGCCCTCGGGGAGAAACAGATCTGTCGAAGGCCACCCGCCCCTCGCCGTGGTCCGTCGCTACTTCTACTCCCGAGGGCGGTTCGTCCGCTTCTCATCGCCGGGAGGTCAAGCGCCGGACTCTAGGGATCGGGTCGGAGGATCGCCCCGACCCTACGACTTCATCGACGCACCAACGCATCGCGAAGGTGCTTCGTCGACAACCCGCGACCACATCCGCATGGCTAGGCTCTCTCCGATCCCGAGGGCACCGAGGAGGAGGAAGAAGGCACCGAACTCCGTGATGGCCGTATCGCCTCCCGACTTCGTCCGACACCCACTACTACGTGATCCAGATCCGACGGAGCTCGAGATTGGCTACGACTACCCCATTGCTCGACTAGGGTACCGCTCCCGGGAGACCCGTGGGCGGGGGAATTCGTCGCCGAGGATTCGCACCCCTTGACGGGAAACCAAGAACTCCGCGCTGCTCGGAAGGACGCAACGCCGATCGAGCCCGCCGCCGCGCCAGCCGAGCAGATGCCGCTGCTCAAGCCTCCGCCGGCGGTACCACCCGGGCTTCCCTAGCCCGGGACTCTCCCGAATCTGCAGCCTCAATTCGACGAGGTGGCGTGAACTCGTTCACAAGACGCCGAAATGTAACATCGCCACGGCCGGCTCTCGCCGGCGTAACGCCACAATAGAAGACGCCCGGGATACATCTACGCCACCCACGCCCGTCCATCCCCCGCCTCGCTCATCCGCGCCTCGCTGCCGGGTCGCTCGCCGCGTGATCGCCAGGAGTCGCAACACCTGAAGGAGGCATCCTCAATGCCAAGGGGCAAACCCGGCCCCCGGCCGACGCGACGGAGGCACCTCGATGCGGGCAAAACGCGGCAAAACGCAGCCAAGACGGTCGCCAGTGACAGGGGGTAGTGCGCGGTGCCCGCCGGGTGGCGCGGGTGGGCAACCCCCGGCCCCGCCCCAGATCGAAACCGGCCCCCCCGACCTCCGTGGCAGCATTGAGCTCGCTCGAGATGCCCGCTACCGCATCACCGCCCCGGCCAAGAGGCCGCGAAGACGCCTCGAAATCCAGCGACATGAAGAGTACAACATGCTTTGTCACGGGAACCCGACCGGGAACCTCACGATCACTACGATCCGGCCCTACCACCCGATCTCCGCAGGTCCGATGGCCTCTAGGTTTCAAAGGCACCAACGCTCTCTCAAAGTACACCGGCGACCAAGATCCCGAGGCCTGGGTCATGATCTACGAAATTAAGGGGTCGGGCCGGAGGCGGAAGACGCCATGGCAAACTACTTCCGATCAGCCTCGACTAGGCGGCCAACCGCTGGCTCCGGCCCTTCCTGAAGGGAGGCTACGCACGTGGCAAGATGTCAAAGATATCTTCATCAAGACCTACAAGTCCATGTGCAAGCAATCCGTACAAAGTACGACCTAGAGCGGTTGCGCTGGGCCGCAACGAACCGTTGCGGAGTACATCCGCCGCTCCGAGGTGCGCCCTCGACGATCCCGGATATCACCGACAAGGAGTGCGTCGGGCGCATTCACCAAGGGTCTCGTCTCCAATGGTAACGCCGCAGCCCAAGAGCTACGAAAAAAGCTCCACAGGTCCAAGATCACCACCATGTCCAAGCCGCCGGACGTGGCGCAGGTTCGCCGGCGAGGATGAGGCCGAATACGTCTTCCACAAAGATTACGGCTACTCTGCCCGCCGAGAGTATTCCCCGCCGCGAGGCTCCTCGTGACGATAAACGGCGCGACGACAGCGTCCACGATACCCGCACCGACGACTCCGCGCGACGCCGGGCCGCCGGAGGAGGGTCGCGGCAACTATCGCGGCGCCGCCGTGATCGGAACCGTCGGGGAGGTGGTGTCAACAATGTCAAGACCGGTGGCAAGAAGAAGGCGCTCAACCGGGCGAGATCCGATCCAAAAGCTTCTACACGGCAAGTGCCCCGACACCCGGACTTAAACCATAGTCCGGCGTAGTGTCGGCACTTCAATGCCGAGTATGAGAGCGAACACAAAAAGCTCAAGATCGCCGACGAGCAGCCCCAGGAAGCACCCAAAGTTGCCCTCGCAACAACCAGGAAGAAGACCCGCACGAGGACGCCGATCCCGTGCACCGCTACCGTGCCGAGGACGCCGTCGTTCACACACGATCATGGGCGGGCACTACGGGCGCGAGGTGGGGCGAGATCGCAAGATCTCCGCCCGTAATGTCCTGACCGTCAAAGACTTCAGCGAAGGGGTCACGGACCCGATATGGCCTACCTTCTCCGAAAGTGGGTCATAACCTTGGCCCACGACGACTAGTGGTGTAACAACCCGTACCCGGGCGATTCCCCCGGTCCTCGACTTCGTGATCGGCGCTGCGCGCCCGAGAAGGTCCTCATCGACGGAGGGGCGCCCGAACATCTTGTTCCGGAGCTCGATGAAAGCCCTGGACATCACGAAGGACGACCTCAAGCCATACGAGCACCCGTTCTAGGGGATCCTCCCCGGAGAGTCGTCAACCCCTCTCGGGCAGGTGACGCTTCGTGTGCAGTTCGGCGACGCTAAGCACCATCGCATCCAGTACATGAATTTCGTCATCGCCGACTTCGAGTCATCGTACCATGCCATCATCGGACGGCCAGGATTGACCAAGCTCATGGCGGTCCCGCACTCACGGCTACCTCATCCTTAAGATCCCCACGGAGAGAAGGGGTCCTCACATGCGGGGGCCAATGTACATATGGCCTATGTCTCGCGAGAAGGAGGGCCTCGACAAGCGGGAGTTCATCCTCCGCCGGTCCGGCAAGAGGAGGTGATCAAGAACGCAAAGAAGATGAACCCCTCCGACCTCGAGATACCCGAGGAAGAGCGGGCGAAAGAAGACCACCAAGCCATCGGATACCAAAGACATCCAACCGGGTGGAAGGAGACCCGATCCGACGGCGAAGATAGGCGTGAATCTTGACCGAAATAGGAAGACGCGCTCGTCCGGTTCCTGAGGGATAACGTGAGCATTTTTGCGTGGAAACCCGCTGATATGCCCGGAGTACCTCGGAGCCGGATCGAGCACCGCCTACGTGTCAAGCCGACGGCCAAGCCGTGCGCTCGAAAAATACGCCGCTTTAATAAAGAAAATCCACCGCCATTAAAGCGTAAGTAACTAGATTGCTAGCTGGCGGCTTTATTCGCGAAGTGTATCATCCCGACCGGGTAGCTAATCCGGTCCTTGTAAGAAAGAAGAATAATGAATGGAGGATGTGCGTTGATTATACCGATCTCAATAGGGCTTGCCCTAAAGACCCCTTCGGTCTCCGCGCATCGACCAGTTGTCGACTCCACCTGCAGTTGTGAGCTCCTTAGCTTCCTAGATTGCGATTATTCGGCTACCATCAAATCGCCCTCGCGGTCGAAGACCGGAGAGAAGACTTCCTTCATCACCCCGTTTGGCGCCCTCGCTATACTACCATGTCGTTTCGGCCGAAGAACGCCGGCGCCACCTACCAGGCGGGCTATACAGGGGCTGCTTAGGGAACCTTATCCCCGACCTCGCCAAAGGCTTATGTCGACGACGTCATGGTGAAAACCCAGAGCACTCTCTCCCCGGTCGACGATCTTGCAAGGGTCTTCGCCAAACTTAACGAGTACCAATGGAAACTCAATCCGGGAAAGTGTGTTTTAGCGTCCCTCCGTAAATTTACTCGGCAACATTGTTAGTAGGCATGGCATCGAGCCAAACCCGGAGAAAATCGGCGCCATCATGCGGATGAAGCCGCCCCAAAACGCCAAAGATGTCCAAAAGTTGATCGGATGCATGGCGGAAGATCGAGCCGTTTAAATTAAGCACGGCTCGGCGAGAAGGGATCGCCGTTCTTCAAACTCCTTCGTGCGTGAGAAGCTTTCGGTGGACCAACGAGGCTCAAGAGGCCTTTAACGGCTTCAAGAAGTTTCTCACCACACCTCCAAATTGGTGGCCCCGAACGACGCGAAACCACACTTTGCTCTACATCGCAGCGACCAATCGGGTGGTTAGTACCGCTTTGGTTGTCGAGCGCGTGGAAGAAGGGCACGTATACCCCGTCCAACGGCCGGTCTATTTCGTCAGTGAGGTCTTGAACGACTCCAAGCAAAGGTACCTGCATATACAAAAATTGCTCTATGGGATCCTCATCACGTCTCGCAAGCTGCGTCACTACTTCGACCTTCACCCGGTCACCGTGGTGTCGGACTACCCATTGGGCAACGTCCTGCGAAATAAAGATGCCAATGGTCGTATATGCAAGTGGGCGATCGAGCTCAGCCTGTTCACCATTGAATACAAGAATAGGAGTACCATCAAGTCGCAAGCATTGGCAGATTTCGTTTTGCGAGTGGACACATCTGGAGACTCCCCTCGAAGACACCACCGCGAACGCTGGACAATGTACTTTGACGGGTTCAATGAACATCGATGGTCCCGGGCCGGCATCTACATCATATCGCCCTCCGGGGATACGCTCCGTATGTCCTCCGGATCCACTTCCCGCATCCAACAACGCCACGGAGTATGAGGCTGCCCTTTCACGGCCTCCGTATTGCTGCCCCAAATTCGATTCGCCGACCAAGTATTCGGTGACTTCGGCATTGGTAATCAAGCAGTCAACAAAGATTGGGATTGCAAGAGTGAGAAGATGGATGCGTATGTGGCGCTATACGAAAAATTGGAAGGCAAGTTCTACGGGCTCGCTTTTGATCACGTGGTTCGGGGACTACAACCAAGCCGCCGATGAACTTTCCAAGCTCGGCTCTTCTCGCAAAGATACCGGCTGGTGTCTTCGCCGAAGATTTGTGGAAACCGACCATCGCTGATCCTACGCCCGGCCCTCCACTTGAGACGCTGAGCACATCGCCGCCACCCTATCCAATACCGTTGATGAAGACCGGCGAGTCCCGATAATCAAATATCTGCAGGAGGCTCGTGCCGTAAGACGACGGAACAGAGCGACTTATCGCGGCGAAGTAAGAATTATGTCCTCGCCGACGGTTTCCTCATGCGGAAGAGTATCGGAGACCGAGTCCCGCAAAAAGTGCATTCGAAGAAGATGGTATAAAGCCGCCGACGAAATCCATGGTGGGATCTCGTGGCAATCACGCCGCTTCTCGCACCCTTAGTCGGGAAGGCGTTCCGCAGATTTTACCGGCCGACGGCGGCCGATGCGTAACACCCGGTACGGCATTGTGAGAAGTGTCAATTCTTCGCAAAGCGACGCGACGTGCCGCCGACATGAGAGCTCCGCACCATACCGCAAAGATGGCCTTTCTCGTCTTCAAGGGACTTGACGCTATCGGTCCTTTCAAAGCGACTCCGGTGGCTTCAAGTGGATATTCGTTATGGTCGACAAGTTCTCCAAGTGGATCGAATATCTCCCTCTAGTCGATGCCAACCAATACAAAGCCGTCGAGATGTTGGATGAGGTGGTCCATCGTTTCGCATCCCCAACTCCATCATTACCGATCCGGGCAAAGACGCTTACGGGCGGTCATTTTGGGATTATTGCGAAGACAAAGGCATCCGGGTGAAATATGTGTTTGTTGCCCATCCTCGTGCTAACGGACGTGCCGGCGAGCAAACGGCATGATATTAGAAGCATTGCGAGGCGACTCTTCCGGCCGGATGGGAAATACCCCGTCGATGGCTTAAAGAGTTACCTACCGTTATCCGGGGACTCGAACTCAACCTAGCCGCAGATCACGTGTTTCCCGTACTTCATGGTATTTGTGTCGAAGCGGTCCTCCCGGCCGACATCGCCTTTCGCTCCCCTCGCCGAGAATTATAATGAAGAAACTTCGAACGCTACTGAGAAGATGAGCTTGTCGTGCTTTCGAGGAAACCCGCCGCAGTCTTTGCACGCTGAACGCTAAATACCTTGAGGGCGTTCGAAGATATTACAACCGCAACGTCACGTGGAAGAGCCTTTGCGGTTGGCGACTGGTCCTCCGAAGGAAGCGTAAGAGCGCATACAAGCCGGGATCACACCGGGAAGGCCCTTTCAAAGTTAAAGAGGTTACCCGCCAGAGCATACCGGTTGATGACCATGGAAGATGTCGACATCCCCAACTCCTCGGAACATTGAGCACCTGCGGCGATTTTTCCGTAATCTCGGGGACTCTGTAAAGCCGACTTGTATCGTTTCTTACTTTTCTGCCGTCGCATATTAATAAAGTTTATTGGAGTATGTTGACATGGTTATATTTTCTTTTCGACCGGCGTAACAATTTATTTCCATGCTCGACTACACTCATAAGTCCAGAGCCCCTAGAGCCGTCTCGTATTTTGGTCGCTTTCGCTAGTATGCGTGATCGGTGTACTCCCGCATAGATCGGCCGACCGCGCAGATGACTCCTTACCGTAGTTGACCACGACCCCCAATAGCTTGCCCCGAGCATCGCGTCTCCTTGCCGCGCTATACCGCAAGACGATAAGGCTAGGATTGGTGTCTACCATAAGTGACAACCTTCTTCGTCTACAATCTACACTTCATCGCCTACCATGATCGTATGCATGCTAAAACGATTGTGAGATAAAAACAAAGTATTAAGCTAATTACGCCACCCATATCCGGGAGTGGCTCGGCTAAATTCTCAAGTGTTTTTCACTTTTTTCACTAACTATTTCTTGCTACGGCCAAAAGAAAAGTATCATGCCCGGGGCAACTTCACCTAGGACTTCACCATCTAACGACTCACGGGAGTGGATTCATCTCATCGGCAAGTGTCGCCGCCGCCTCGTCGCCGCCCCTCATGCAGGGTTTAGCGTCGCCTCCGTTGTCCCGAGTCGTAGCCTAGGCGGACGCCGGCCGAAACCGCACCTCGGATGATGGGAGCGTGCCACCGCCGAGCATGTCGAGCCGTGTCACGAGTGGCTTTGGCGGGTGAACTCCATAAAGTTCACCCAGTCAGGCGCCGCATCGCGTTCTCCATGTTCGGCGTCGGTCGGCGGCGCCCCTCCGGGATCGGCCCGCCAACCGCGTAGCCATGGATGGCGTCGAGGACTGGTCCGACACCTGCGAGAGACTTTGTGTGCGAATCCTCCATAGAGCATATTCAGCCTCCGGATCACGAATCCGATAATCGGAGGCTACACGCGTCGCCGCCAAATTTATACGGTAAGATCAGCACACATCGCTCAAATCTTTTTCCAATCAGGTAACTATATTTGCGAAAAAGGACATACCATCACGATCGGCGGTGGTGTTCAAGCTCCTCGCAGCCTCACCCGTCGCTTGGTTCACCATCACCAAATGCCGCTCTGGGTCTCAATGGATGCTTCATGCTCTGCGAGGTATCATAAAATCGCCATTTTGATCATTTTTATCACTAATAGTTAGGTGCAAAGATGTCTACTGGATCAACTATTCAAGCAACCATTGCACATACCGAGTATTTGGGTTTGGGCCTCATGGCGTGCCAGCTGCTCTGGAGCGAGGAGTTCCACGCGCTCCTCCTCCGGGCAGCTTTACGGTCGGGCGACAAAGCCGTCGGCCGGCGTCCCTCTTCCGGGGCCTTACCCTCCCCGGCAACCCGGGCGGCCGCGATCCCGGCGGGTTCGCTCGATCTCCAAGACTTCACGCGCTCCGCCCCGCCGCCCCTCTCTCAGTGCAAAGGCATGACGTGGGCGTCACGTTGCCGACCAACGGCGGTCCCTCTCGACCGCGAGCATCGCTCGCTCATCGCCAGCAAGACGGTCGCGTTCACGGGAGAGCTCATCCCGCGCCTGTCTGGCCTCAAACATGCGTCCCAAGACGGCTCAAGCTCTTGGCGCAATTGACGAATCTCCTCGTTATGGATATGCTACACAACAACATGCGATCCACCGGGATGTATATGGCGGATTACAAGGCACAACAAGATGGTTGAGTACTTACGCAGCAGCGGCTTCCCTCCCCTACTTGGCGGGCTATGCGGGTCGGCTCGTCCTCCTCCTCGACTTCGGGCGATCCTGTTCCACTTGGGAGAGCCCACCTCGGCGGCTTTCATTACCAAGGCCCGCCTCCTCCATCTCTTGATCATCATCGATGACTTGGATGTCGTCCCGGGGGATTCGGGCGGATGACCACGGCGCGCGGCTTCGGGCCTTGGCACCACCGGCTCTCACAAGATCTCCCCACCGGCTCCTGGTGCACCTGGTGCCCTGCCACCTCCTGGCGGCTCCTCCGGTGCTGGTGCGTTTGACTCCCATGTCCCGCTCGGGGACTCCCCGAGGCTGTGCCGGTGCGGCTTGCTCGTCTTGCTGTGGGGCGTCCGCAGCAACCGGCATCTACAAAGGCTCGATGACAGGCCCCCTACACCAAGCGCATGATTCACACATACATACACCGACAATATGCGTGATCACCGACGGCGAAAAATGTACTTACACATTGGCGGCGCATGCCTCGGAGGCGACCGGAATCGCCACCCACTGCGGCCTCCTCCACTCCGAAATTGGCAATCGACACGCCACCATGTGGCTCACCGGCGCCCTTGGAAGATCAACACGAACAATCGGGCGTTCTATCACCCACGTGGTTCCCGCACTCAACAATGAGACGATCAAACCACGCAACCTTTACATGGGGACCGAATAGCACTCAAAGGATACACGGCGCTCGACTCAACAAAGGCTTGGAGTTCTTCTCGGCAAGAAAATCATCATCATACAAAACGGTTTCACCTACTAGGCGGCCGTCCTGCTGTCACCTTCGCCGGGGCGACCTCCGCGGGCTTCAAAGGACGCTTACGCGAGCCCGGCACTGCCCCGTGCTACCCCGTGCCCGGCCGCCGGGCGCGGGGGCATGGGGACCAGCGGCGCGCCACCAGAAAGGCGCGGGCCATAACGATCGCAGCCCCCCCTCGGTGACAGCCAAGTACCGGGCCGTGTCATCCCATGGATGCGCAAAGAATCATCGACGATAAAGACAGTTGCAATCTATAGCAAAGGTACAACAACACAATTTGGACTACACTCACCGGTGGCGGGTTCCCGGCCAGAAGGTGGGCACCGTCGCGGCGGATCGTGCGGTGCCCCGGCCGCCGCCAGACCTTCGATACCCGCTCACGGACCTCGGCCGACGGCGGGGAACTCCGCCGACCGCGGGTGGGATCATTTAGCTCGGTGTCAAACCGGGATGATCCCTCCGCTTGAGTGGCCGGATCCGGCGCTCCACGAACACGTGAGCAAAGGTCGATGCCGTCCACATGCGGGTCATTCATCATCGCCCGGTGACTCCCTCACACGCGGCATGTCGGGCGGCGGCGGGCTCTTCATTCCCGGCTTGCCCGCCTCACCGGGACACGGGTGGGATCGGCCTAATTGGCACCTCCGACCGCGGCGGGTAAAACCACCGCGTATACCAACGAGGCACATTCGCCGGGCAGCGGTGTCGACGAAACTGCTTGCTCGGTTGGCCCGAGTTTCACAAATACGCCACCGGCTACCCGTGATCCTGAATTCCCCTTCATCCCAACATAGAAGAAGTACTTCCACAAGCTAAGGTTGGGGAGAATGCGAGGCAACACTCACAAAGCGTGATGAAGACGGCGATGTCGAGGATGGCGTTCGGTGGCGGTGGCGTAGCCGGAGGCCGTAGAGCACCGGGGAGCTCGGAAGGAACGGGTGCGCCCGGCATCCCGAATCCGCGCCCGTAAGTGGCTCTCGAAGACCACCACTTCATCCGTCTGCGGCATCGGTGCGGCCCGCCTTCCGGCACCCTCGAACCGGGCGATAACCCTCTCCGGCGAACGCTGGCATCCACCAGCTCCCTCACTGTCGCCTCGGTGGACGAAGAGCCGCCATTCCCTATCCATCGATTACGGGATCCGCCGCCGAGGCGGCACAGGCTCTCCGTCGCCCCGGCCGGCGGCCGCGCCTCCGCGTCCGGCGGCAACTCCGCCCCTCGCCCTCCCCTCGCCCCGCACCACGGCCCCCGACCTCCGCGGCATGGCGGTCCATCCCACCTCAAGCGGTTCTACACTCCAAGAAGATGAACAGTATTGGCAACCAAATTAAAAAAATCCGTGCCCAAATCGATTGCATCGCGGGCTAAATAACGCGCATTACGGATCCACAAGGTACTTACCTCTTGCAATCGGAGGCGTCGGTGAAGAGGCGTAGCGCCGGGGCGCGCAACCCTAGCCTGCTCATTGTAGCGGGGAGGAAGACGACGAACTCGAAGAAGAGGAAGGGGCGACCGGGCGGATGTGCGACGAAGGGCGCGGGATGCGATATTTATAGTCCCGACCGCCTCTAGGGTTGATGGCTGGGCAACCGTGCGCGCTGCCGGCCACGGCGCCTCCTCGTTTCCCGGGTTGAGTGCGTGCGGCAGGCGGCGGCGTCGATTGCCATCATTACCCTTTTCCAGGGCGCGCGTTGTGTGACGCCGCCACGTCCCTATCTCCCCGATTCTCGTGCCGATGCCGTTCTCCTACATGATCCGGGATATTAATTGACCAGATATCTTGCCGCCATCTTGCGGGCGGCGACCCTATCTTCTTGACGAAGCTTCCTTGATGCACGGGTTATCCGTATTTCCTAACACGGCACGGATATTCTTTGGGATGGCACCGTGCGTACCTCGACCCATGCATGGTGCATGAGCACCCCACGTTCGAGGCGAATATACCGGGCTCGGGGACTCCTGGCGTCGCTCCCCACATTGGAGTACGGTAAATGCGTCCGTTAGGTTTCCGATTACTCGGGGACTATTTGCTCACATTTTTTATTTTGACCCTAGCGAGACGTGATTACTCACCTACTCCTAGGCTCGGGGACTAAGTGGGCACACTTCACCTACGGTGAATCGTGCTCAATTTTTTTGGTACTTATATTTTTACACGGTGTTTGTCCACTACACGTGGGCACACTTTTTGCCGAAAAGAAAAAGATTTTTTCATTGGAGCACCCAAAGATCCAACAAAGCGGACTCGCCAAGACTAGATCGATCGAAGCAAAGGAAAGGAGCTACACAACAAGTGGTTTGGTCGAGAGCTGTCCCGGGCTGGTCGGCGTTCAACTAGTCCGTGCGACACCGTATGAAGACGGTCGACAACACCTCCCGATGATCGAGCGTCAAGACTCTTTCACTGCAAGATACTGACATGCTTTCGGGGACTAGCCGTGGGGGATAAACCCCTATCCCCTCACGGGTCACTTTGGAGTTAGGCCTCTCGGGCCGGCCGGGACTTCCGGATCGAAGCCCTTGGCGATAGAAAACTTGGTCGTCAAGATAGTTTCCTAGTATAGTTCAATCGAATCACTATACACTTTCCTATTGTAACCGATCAGGGATAGCTCTTGTCGGGACAGATCCGACCCCTAACCCCTGCTCCCCCTGACTATATAAGGAGAGCAAGGACCCCCGAGGGAGATAGTTCTCAATCAATCAATACAACTAAGCGGGGCGTAGGTTTTACGCCATCAAGGCGACGAACCACAGGTAAAACCCGTGTGTTTTGTCCTCCGCCGTTACGCTTAACGCCTCGTTAGCCGTCTCGGCAAGCATCCCTAACCGCTCAATCTACTAGCCGGCATACCCTGCTAGACTATCGCCGATAAACCGACGACATATAGTGAGCCTTAAATTAGATAAAACCACTTAGAAAACTCATAAACCTCTCTACCCATATTATCTATCTTTTCTAGGGCGATCCTAATTCTTCTAGTACACTTCACGTTCCTCGTGGAAATTGATACCTTAGAATACTCTCGGGTGAAAGCTACATCGGTATCCGTGCGCTTGCGGATTTTTCTGCTTATGTTAATTTATACCAACACACTTTGCAAAACCGGAGGCTACCTATGCTGAATTTGGGCGGATGCTTGTGGATTGATTACAATGAAATGAAGCAAGGCGAAAAGCCTCGTCTTTGTGAGTTTGTGTATGATTAGGAACAGATTTTGTTGGGCTATCCTTCCACATGGAGGATGAATTTGGAGCCCAACAAAGCAGCCCAAACCAGCGACAAGCCCGGTGCTTTGTGCACCGTTGATCTCGCTTGGATTCAACGGTTGAGATTGTTCTTAGGAAGCATGCCCTCCGTCTCAAAATAATTGCACATCGACTTTTTGAGAAGTCAAACTCTTTTAATTTGACCAAATATATAGAAAATAATATCTATACTTAGATATCCAAATAAATCTATTACGAAAGTATGTTCCAATATCAATCTAATGATACTTGTTACACATGGTAAACATGATTATTTTTTCTATACATGTGGTCAAAGTTAGGAAGGTTTGACTTATCCATAAGCGAGACGTGCAATTATTTTGAGACGGAAAAACCCTAGCCTCCATTCAACTGAGAAACTATGCGCCCCGGATGTCGTGACGACGTGAGATCCTCCAAATACGCATCCAACAGGAGGAACAACTTCCAACTTGGAGCCTCGTCGCGTGCGCCGCGAGTTCCTGCGGACACCGACACCAAGGAGGCGATCCAAATATAGCAAATGAGCGTAGCAAATCAATCATCAATAGTATATAGCTGCCGTGCCCCCCCACACCCCTTTCGTGTGCCGCCACCACCATTCAAGTGTGTGGCAACGCATTATATATATAATATAAATAATAATATGTCCGCATGTTATAACCTACACGCAATGAAAAAACGCCCACTCGTTGTACCACAAGAGAACGGGCCTAACATGCAGTCCAAATTCAGGCCCAAAGGAAGGCCGGCTTTCTGGCGAGCGGCGGAGGCCCGTTCAAAACCGGATGCGAGCCCGGCCAAATTCGCCTAGTACGAGACACGTGTCAACATCCATCGTCTCTCTAGCGGGATGGGCGATCGTAAGACTCGAGACAAATATAGAGGCGCGTGCACCTGCCGAAAGTCGCCACCGACATGTGTCTCGCAATGCTTTCGACACACCACACACTGTGGACTATGGCGAGCAACGCACGACCGTAACATCGACGATTCTGAGCACGCGCACCGCGGCCGCCTCGTTCACCGATACGTGTCCGCAATACCCGACCAAATGCGGCCGCATACGGCGACAACACACGCCTGTAAATGATCGCGGCGTCCGGTAGCGGTTGCGACATGTACGGACACCGCTAACACATCTCGCCCGAAAATAAACGTCCGGTAGTGGTCTGCGACATGTATAGACACCGCTAACACAACTCGCCCAAAAATAAATGCGCGGCGTCGGTAGTGGTCGCGACATGTACGACACCCTCGCTAACACAACTCGCTCAAAAATAAACGGCGTCGGTAGTGGTTGCGACATGTCACGGACACCTCCTAACACAACTCGTCCCGAAAATAAACGCCACGACTTTAATTTAAGTGACCGCGACCCTTGTATGTTCCAAGCGTCCGTTATCCGCGGCACGCGCGTGCATGCCGGTGTCAAGCAACACGGACGGTTCGACCACGCCAGTGCGGAATCAACGCACGCCTCGTAATACCGTAACGGCCGCACGGCGTCGTTCGAAAGGTGTCCGTAAGCAAAAATGCGTCTCAATTAGGGGTTGCATCCACGACGATCGGTCTCGAAAATGCTGTGATGAAACGGCGTGTCCGAGATACGTTGAATTCTGGACACCGGTTTCAAAAGCGTCGCGGTAGCGGCGTGCGTGACCGAACCAAAACGCCGGCGTGGGATTAAGAAAACAGACGGCGTTACATGAACTTCGGCGTGCGTAATGACCTTCTATTACGACGCCAGATGTGTCCCGTGGGACCATCCGGCGCCCTAATACCGACGCTCACCCCCCGCGTCAATAATATCACAACACGATGCTCGTTATTAGCGACGCGTCTCCGGGCGCAACCGGGCGGTTATTAGCCTTTTTACATAGTGTTAGGGCTGCGGCACTAATTTCAGTGCAAACTCAAAACAAAGAAGTTTCGAATCCCGCTATAGAATCGAGCTAGATTTTTCACGGTTGTGGAATCAAATGCCTCACCCTAGAGAATCGTCGATTCCGGCTAGATTGGGCCGGAATTGACACGTGTTCGCCGTTCGACGAGGCTTCGTCAGAAGGCGCACGGGCTGCGGCTTCGCCGGCGGCGACGAGCGGCGCTCGATCAACGGAAGGAGGGGAGGAGCCGCCGGGAGGGGAGCCCGCCCGGCGGCGGCGCCACGCGAGGCGCGGCGGCGGTCGGTGGTGGTGGCGGGCGGTGCGACGCAGGGGGCGGCGGCGGCGGGGAGAGTTGGAGAGCTGAAGATATTTTTTTATTTGCTTGCTTATCCCCTAGAGATTACATGCCTCTTGCTTATATAGCCCGACCAAAGGGACTTGTAATCTAAGCAATCTCTATAAAGTTTCCTTATACGATCGGAATACCTTTTACAAGCATATCCTAACTTATTCTTTCCTAATAAGGGTCTCCCCTTATAGATGAGATATCCCCTTGCACACCAAAAATTACCTAAGATAATCCTAACTTGAATATGAAGCAAACTCGAATCGTACGGAGAGGGAAGGCGGCAAGCGGCAAGGGCGCCGACCCCTTGCGCGCGCGCGCCCACCGCCCCTCTCGGGCGGGCGCGGCTGCCGTGTCGGGCCCATCTAGCCACTCTCTCGGGCGGCCCACCTGCAGTTCATGACATCTCCCCACCGCTCGACGAGGCGGCGCGTCCCACGTGCCGCCCAACCCACCACGAGGGCGGCGAAGGGCAGCCCGATCGGAGAGGTGACCACCCAGCCCGGCAGAAGACGAGGACCGCACTTGTCGTTGTCATCGTTCTGTGCATTAATCGGCGTCCTTGTCGGCGAAGGAAGTCGAGGTGGGAGGTCGCCAAAGTAGATGCTGAACTTGAAGCTCGGGCCGGGTCGCACGACGAAGGACGTTCACCATGCACGACGCCGCATGACGGAGGCGCCGAGGGTCCCCGATGCGGCCGATCATCCGCGGGTCGGGCGGAGGAGACGTGTGGGTGTAGGTCGTCGCCGGTACCGTCGCCTTAGCATGGAGTCTGCCTCGCAAAGAGACGTGATGGATCGATGTTGGCGGCGAGGGAGGTGAAGTCGAGGAGGCAGCCAGAGGAGGTCGGGGGCGTGCTCACGGGCGGCCCTACCGGATCTCCTGCGTCCATGCTGCACCGACGGTGGCGTTCCCAATGCGGAAGAAGATGTCGCCGTTGTTGTCGAAGAGGAGGACGATGGCACCCTCGATCCGCTGCCGGGCGTGCCCGAAGGAGAAGGACGTATCTTTGGAACGCCCGATCCTCCCGGGGGCGATTAGGGAGGTGGAAGCCCATTGCTACGCCATGCGGGACGTTCTCCCCATCATGAAGTCCCGGAAGCTCGAGGCGGCGGGGATGTAGTAGCGGTGGAAGTACCTCACAGGTGCCATAGTGGAGGCTCCACTTTGGCATCGTGAGTTCGTGAGCTCGACGGGCGTTGGAGATGATCCCAAGCGCCTTGTTGGTCGTTGTGGCCGTGTGTAGCTCCGTGATCATGTCGCTCGACGTCAAAGCCGTCGATGTCATCCATAGCAACAAACTGACGCCGCTGGGGCCCGGTATGCGATCAACCGGGCGGCCATAATGTCGTCGCCGATGTTGCCGGTGCCGCCGTGGTGGCCGGCGTTACCAGCGCCGGTCTCGGCGCCCGTCCGGCGTCGTCCGCTCCGCCGCTCGTCGTTGTACTAGCGGGCGAGGTCGATGGCCTCCTCCATCGAACGGGGCTCGAACCACTCGAAAGTGCCGCCCCGCATGAGGTGCGTAAGCCTTCGACGAAGAGGCTGACATGGTGGCGCTGTCCTCAAAAATCCATGCATGATGCATAGACCTCGGCGGCGTCGATGTAGTCGCCCAACTTGCCCCTTCGAGGGCGGCGGTATGCCGCCATGGCGTCGAGGTGTCGGGCGGACCGAAGTGATGTCGTGGCGCCAGGTGAACTCGTCCCACTCGAAAGGGACTTCTTCTTGACAGGTCGATGTACCGCATCGGCAAAGAAGACCGGTGAGGTGGAAGGCAGCGTAACTCACGTAGTAGTCCGGGTCGATGTCCAAGTTGAGCTCGAAGAAGAGCTCCAGCCTGCGAATCCGGTCGGGTCGCCGGTGCCGCCGAACTCCCGGACTTGTAGGCGCGTGACGAAGCGGGGAGGGTGCAATGCCGATGGCAAGACGGTGCTAGGCGCCGCGGTGGCGCGACGAGGACAGGAGCAGGGGCGCCGCGGTGACGCCATCTCGCCGGAGAGTCCTCGCGCGTCACAGTGTCGGGGGAGGAGAGGGCAGCCGGTCTGCGGTGTCGCCCAGATGACGCCGATGACGGCGGTGCGCCACGCATAACGCCATCTCGCCTCCTCAAGCCGGGAGGATAGCGGGTCGGAGCCGACGCCGAGGTCCGGGCGGGGGAGGGGGCGGCGGGGGCGGCCGCCGCCCTTCTGCCGGCGGCGATCGGCATTCCGTCCTCCGGCCGTGGTCGGCGTGCGTGCGGGGAATCCGAGGCGGTGTTGGCGTGCTCCATACGACGGAGGTGGTCCTCCATGTCGCCAAAGCGCTTTGCGATCCGGTGCGGTGATGTCGAGGAGCTCCTTGGCGCCGCCGTTGAACTCCCGTGATCTCGGAAGCCATGGGTGGTGGGAATCGCCCCGGTCTCCGGATACCAGTTGCCGATTCGGCTAGATTGGGCCGGAATTGACACGTGTTCGCCGTTCGACGAGGCTTCGGAGAAGGCGTCGGGGCTGCGGCTTCTCACCGGCGGCGACGGCAGCGGCTCAATCAACGGGAAGGAGGGAGGAGCCGTCGGGAGGGGAGCGGCGGCCGGCGGCCGGCGCGCCTGACGCGCGCGCGGCGGCGGGGCCGGGTGGCGGCGGCGGTGCGGCGCAGGGCGCGGCGGCGGCGCGGAGAGTTGGAGTGTGAAGATATTTTTTTATTTGCTTGCTTATCCCCTAGAGATTACATGCCTCTTGCTTATATAGCCCGACTAGTGGGACTTGTAATCTAAGCAATCTCTATAAGGTTTCCTTATACGATCGAATACCTTTACAAGCATATCCTAACTTATTCTTTACTAATAAGGGTCTCCCTTATAGATGAGATATCCCCTTGCACACCAAAAATTACCTAAGATAATCCTAACTTGAATATGAAGCAAACTCGAATCGTGACGGAGAGGGAAGGCGGCGGCAAGGGGCGCCAAATTTTACTTGCTCTTGCGCCCCCGCCCCTGGGTCCCTCTCGGGCGTGGTCGCCGTGTCAAGCCCATCTAGCCACTCTTGGGGCGGCCCAATTCTGGTTCATGACAAGAACCTAAATTCGAACAAGTGGACTATTAGAGTGTTTTTCTAAGAATCACTTGTCATAGGCCTCAAAGTAGCACTTGTTTAGAGTGAAATCTTGGAATTTCATAAAAAATCTTTGTGTCGATTCTTTGGGTATATCTTATAGCGTAAAATATAGAAAATTTTTAAACAAAAATAAGGGCTTAAAATGAATATTAACATAGTATAGGGGCTTGACCGACATAATTCTACGAGTTTTGGTGATTTATATATTTTCGAGGATTAAACAGAAAACGCCCAAGAGTTTGCAAGCCCTACGACATAAAGACATATCCACGCAAAGAATCCAACTTGGAACCCACGCAAGAACATTATAGAAGACACCGGAGGACATGACGCCGAAGTCGGGGCCCACCTAGCGATGTGCGGCGGCGCCCTTGTGGGCCCCCCTGCAGCCTTTTTGCTTCCTAGGTCGGTTTCAACCGCCATTGATGTAACACCCTAAATTTCCAATTTTTGAAAATAGTTTAAATTTGATTAATTATGCATTTTATGCCTTGTCAATATAGGAGAAATAATAAATTTTATAAAATAAAATAAAATCAAATATAAGGCTAGAGACATGTTGGTGCATTCATGTTTTTTGCATTTTTTTTTGTATTGTTTGCTTGATTTTAAAGTTCAAAAGAGTTCATAGCTTTTGAGTTGAAGTTGAAATTAAAAAGAAAAGAGAAAGCTTTTTATTTATTTCTCTACCTATTTCTTCCTCCTTATCGGCCCGAACCGGCCCAGGCTGGCCTCCCCATTCCTCTTTTACTTCTTTACCGTGGCCCAACTCTAGCAGCCGGCCCAGCTAGGGTGGATAAGCTGCAGCGCAGCTGCCTCCCCTCTCCCTTGAAGTCGACACGCAGGCCCCACGCGCCAGGCCGTCCCCTTCCTCCCGTTGGCACCCGAACCCGGGTCGCCTCGATCCGCTTCTCGCTGAGTGAGCCGCTACGGTCGTCGGTTTATCGGGCGATAGTCTAGCAGGGGTATGCCCGGCTAGTAGGTTGAGCGGTAGAGGTGCGCAAGACGGCTAACGAGACGTTAAGCGAACGAGCGAAGGATAAAACACACGGGTTTTACCCAGGTTCGGCCGCCTTGATGGCGTAAAACCTACGTCCTACTTAGTTTGTATTGATTGATTGTGAATATCGTGTCCCTCGGGGGGGATCCCTGCTCACCTTATATAGTCCGGGGAGCAGGGTAACAGGTCGGATCCGGTCCGACAAGATCTATCCTGATCGGTTACAATAGGAAAGTATGTAGTGATTACGATAGAGCTATACTAGGAAACTATCTTGGCGACCAAGTTTAGGCCGTGATCTCCGATAATTGCGGTCTTCTAGCGCCAAGGGGCTTCATTCCGCCGTCCTGGGCCAGCCCAAGAGGCCTAACCTGAAGTGACCCGTGAGGGGATAGGGGCTTATCCCCCACAGCTAGTCCCCGAGCACGTATCTTGCCGCAGTGAAAGAGTCTTGACGCTCCGATCATCGGGAGGTGTTGTCGACCAGTCTTCATGCGGTGTCGACCAGACTAGTTAAACGCCGACTAGCCTGGGACAGCTCTCGACCAGGCCGCCGCATTCCTCGTAGCTTCTTTCCATTGCTTCCGACCGCCTAGTCTTGACGAATCCGCCTTTGGATGCTGGGTGCTCCAATGAAAAAATCTTTTCTTTTCTGGCAAAGTGTGCCCACGTAGAGTGGAATTACACTGAAATAAAAGTTAAAAATGAAAATGAGCACGATTCACCATAGGTGAAGTGTGCCCACTTAGTCCCCGAGCCTAGGAGTAGGTGAATTATCACGTACTGCTAGGGTCATGAGAAACATTCGAACGATAGTCCCCGAGTAATCGGAAACCTAACTGGCGCAGAGAGCAAACTCCAGGATGGAGCCCATGCGTGGAGTCCTCGAAAGCACCGCTTGTCTCGCCGGGCGTGGGGTGCCAATGCACCATGCATGGGTCAAGGTACGCACAAAGACCAACCCGAGAATATCCACGCCGTATTATAATGGCAATGGATCCCAAGAGCCCGGGGTTTAAGGGAAAGTTCAACGAAAATCAGTAGCTTCCTCGGATATGGACAAAGCTTCGTCGAGAAGATTTGGAGGCTTGGGTCCCAAAAAATCGGAGAGGAAACGTATCCGGGTAATAAATACGCCAGATCGTGTGAGGAACAAACCGGAGCGAAGATCGAGGAGATAGGACACGTGGGCAACGCCGCAACATGCGCCGGCCCGAAAGCGCAATGATGGTAATCGACGCCGCCGCCGCCGCACGGACTCAACCCAGAAATGGGGAGGCGCCCCCTCAAAGACGCACGGTTACCCATGCAAAGAACCCTAGGGGCGGTCGGGGTTATAAATATCGGCGCCCATTATCGCCTTTGCTTCATCCGCCCGAGCGCCCCATCGTCTTCTCGAAGTCGCCTTTTTCCCTTCGCTACAGGAGCTCTAGAGCTAGGGTTTGCAACCGTGCCGGCGCTTACTGTCTTCAATCGCGCCGCCACCGAACGCGAGAGGTGAGTAGCCCGTAGATCCGTTGATTTACCACCATTTGGCTCCCAATGCAAATCGATTTGGATCCGATTCGATTTGTTTCGGATGTCTTGATGATACTGTTCATTTTCTTGATTCGTAGAATCGTTTCGGTGAGATGGATCGCCGCTACGGAGGTCGCCAGGGGGCGCCGGGCGGAGGTGCTGCCGGAGGACGTCGCGGAGCCACCGCCGATCGCGGTGGAGCGGCCGACGCTGGGCGCGATGGCGAACCGGTGCCACTTCGCAACGGCGGACTCGGTGATCCGGATGGATAAGGAGTGGCCGGCGCCGCTATCCACCGAGGGACCGGCCCGAGCCGGTGGATGCGGGCGTGCCTCACCGGAGAAGGTTGTCGCCGGATGGAGGGTGCCGGAGGTGGAGCTGTACCCCATGCCTCGACGGATGAGGTGGTGGTGTTCGAGAGCCACTTCGCGCTGGTTTCGATGCCGGCGCACCCCTTCCCACCGAGCTCCCCGGCGTTCTACGGGCTCCGCCGCCACCGGCCCAACGCCGCGTGAGTGTTGCCTCGGCATTCTTCCCAACCTCAACTGCGGAAGTATTTCTTTATGTTGGGATGAAGGGAGATTCGGGTCGCGGGTGGCCGGTGGCGTGTTTGTGAAGCTCCGGGGCAACCAGCGAAGTCGTTCCGCTCAACACCGCTACCATCGAATGTGGCTCACCGGGTACACGCGGTGGTTTTATTTGCCCCGGGCCGGAGGTGCCGATTCCACCGATCCCACCCGTGTCGGTGAGACGAGCAAGCTGGAATGAAGAGCCCGCAGCCCGACATGCCGCGTGTGAGGGAGTCTGCCGCTATGATTGATGACCTTCATGTGGACGGCATCGACCTTGCTCACACGCTCGTGGAGCGCGGATCCAGCCACTCAAGCGGAGGGATCACCCCCGGGTTTCAGACACCGGGCTAAATGATCCCACCCGCGAGTCGGCGGAGTTTCTACCGTCGGTCGAAGTCCAGGAGCGAGTAGCCAAGATACTGCTGACAGCCGGGACGCCGCACAATCGCGCTGGTGCCCACATTCCCGCGCCGGAACCCACCACCACCGGTAAGTGTAGTCCGGATTGATTTATGCGCATTGCTATAGATTGCAACTATCTTTACCGGCCGATGATACTTGCGCATCCATGGGATGACGCGCAGCCGTACTTCACCGTCCACCCGAGGAAGCCGCCGTCGTTCGTGCCCGCGCTCTTCAAAGCGCTACCTTCCCCGCACCCGCAGCGACCGGAAGTGCCCGGCGCGTGTCGGCAGAGGGTGTTCGCCCGCGACAAGCGCCCTCGGAGAATCCGTCTGAGCCGAGGTCATCCGAAGAAGGTGACAGCCGGGCGGCCGCCCCACATAACCAAGCTGAAACACCCCTCAGATGATGACGATTTTCTTACTGATGAAGAACTTCGAGCTTTTGTAGAGTCAACCGCATTTGTAAGTATCCCTCGAATGTTATCCGGTCCCCGAGTAAGGTTGCGCCGATTGATCGTCACCTTGTTATATGCAAAGCAATGCGGAGAGAGAACACCAAGTGCACCGTCGATCCACCAAGGGCGCCAACCGAGCCACACGGTGACGTGATCGGCGCCACGGAGTGGAGGAGGGCGCAGCCGGCCGCCTGGAGGTCGCCTCCGTGGTCGCGCGCCGCCAACGCATGTACACTTGCCGCCGATCGTGATCACTCATGTTGTTGGTGTGAGTATATGAATCATGCCGTTGATGCAGGGGAGCCCGTCACCGAGCCTCGCGAGATGCCGACGCCAAGGACGCCCAGCGAGGGGGGCGAGCCACCGCACCGCACAACCTCGGAGGCGCCTGAGCGAAATGCCGGCTGAAGACGCCCAGCCAAGCGCCGCCTCAAGAGATAGCCAGGCACCAAGTCCACCAAGAGCCGGTCGACGCCGCCTCCGAGCCGTAATACCGAGGGTAGAGGTCGCCCATTGGTCAACCGTCCCCGAGTCCCCCGGATTATATCCAAGTCGAGGGCGATGATCGGGAGATGGAGGAACGCGACGGCCGGGTATGAAGCCGCTGAAGACCCGTGCCCCCAAGTAGAGCAAGAGTGGCCTGATGTTGAGGAGGAGGACGAGCCGACGCGCATAGCTCGCCAAGTGGAGGAGGGAGCCAGCGCACGGTAAGTAATCGACCACGCCATTTTGCATTTTGACTTTGCCGCACACAACTTGAGATTGTATGCCTTTGTACGGCATATCTGGAATGAAGAAACTGGGCCGCCTGCGCGTGAGGAGCCGGAAGAATGCCGCGGAGCCCTTCTTGAGGCCGACAGCGCGGATGAGCTCTCCCATGAGCGACCACCCCCTAGCGGAAGAGGGGGTGGTGCTCATGGCCGAGAGGGACCGCCTCGCAAGCAAGAAAGGACGCCAGCGAAACGCCACGCCAGCAGAGAGAGGGCAGCTAGCCGCCGAGCCGAGGTCCTGAGGTCGAGCGGACTCGCGTGAAATGCGAGGCTGCTCGAGTTGCCGTGGAGGGCACCGCCAAGCGCCGAGGCGGGCGTGGCGTGCTGGCCGCCGACCGCAAGCGGCTTGAAGAGGAGCGCCGAGCTCGCAGCGGCTCGTGAGGAGCCGGACACGCCTCGAGGCCCGTGGCCATGTGCCGGGTATGTGTGAAGGATGCCCAAATAATCGATCTGAAGACATCTCATAAAATGTTAGTAATAAGATGATTGATATGTTGGTTGTGTGATACCTGCGTAGTATGAAGCTTCCGCCGAGACCCGCGCAAGAATCGGTGATGGCGAACCAGCCTAACGGATGAGTTGCGCCAAGAGCTTCGAACACCACCGCCAACCGTGATGGTATGTCCTTTGCTGCAGAACAACTACCGCCGTGAAAATTATGTAAACAAAGTTTGCCGATCTTACCGTATATGTATTGTCACCTTGCGTACGCCTCCGCTTATCGGATTTGTGATCCGAGGTCGAATGTGCCTGGGAGGGGTCGACGCAAAGTCTCCCCGTAAGGCGCCGGGCCAATCCTCGACGCCATTCATGGCTACGCGGTTGGCGGGCCAATCCGGGGAAGCGCCGCCGACCGACGCACAAACGTGGAGCAAATGGAGCACGGCGGCCTAGGCAAACTTTATGGAGTTCACCCGCCAGGCTACTCGCGACACGGCTCAACACGCTTTGGCGGTGGCGCGCCCCCACTATCCCGAGGTGCGGTTTCAAATACGGCCCGCCCCAGGCTACGCACTTTCGGGACGACGGAGGCCGCTGCACTAGACCTGCGCGCCAAGAGGTCGACGAGGCGGCGACGACACTTTCGCCGACGAGATGAACCCATTCCCGTGAGCAAATAGGTAAAGCCCCGGTGAAGTCGCCCCGTGCATAATACTTTGCTTCTTTTGGCCGTAGCAAGAAACGGTTAGTGAAAAAAACAAATTGAAAAACACTTATGGTTTAAGCCGAGCCACGCCCGGATGTGGGTGGCGCTTATTAGCTAATACTTTGTTTTTATTTCATAAACGCTTTTAGCATGCATACGATTATGGTCGATGATGAAGTGTAGACCGTGAGATCGAAAAAGGGGTCACCTATGGTGGACGCCAGTCCTAGCCTTAACGCGCCTGGTATAGCCGCGGCAAAGGAGACGCGATGCTCGTGCAAGCTATTGGGCTGTTCGACCACGCTAAGGAGTCATCCGCGCTTGTCGGCCTATGCGGGAGTACACCAAATACACATACCGCGAAACGACCTAGTACGTAGACGGATCTAGGGGGTCCAAAGGACATTAGAGTGTGCTCGAGCATGGAAATAAATTGTTACGTCGGCCGAAAAGAAAATATAACCATGTCAACGCACTCAAATAAACTTTATTAAATTGTGCGACAAATGTAAGGCAAAAATGATACAAGCCGGTTTACGAGTCCCCGAAGTTACGGGAAAAATTGTCGCAGTGATCGATGTTCCAGACTTGGGGACGCCGATATCCTCCATGGTCGCCAACCGGTACGCTCCTGGCCAGGTAACCTCTTTAACTTTGAAGGGGCCTTCCCAATGAGATCCTAGCTTGTGAACACTCTTGTGCTTCCTTTGAAGGACCAGTCGCCAACCGCAAAGGCTCTTCCACGTACATTGCGATTGTAATACCTTCAACGCCCTCGAGGTATTTGGCGTTCGCGTGCAACATTGCAAAGCGGGTTTCCTCGAGCGCGACGAGCTCATCTTCTCGAGTGGCGTCCGGCTTTCTTCATTATAATTTTCCACCCAGGGAAGAACGAAAGGCGATATCACCGAGAGGACCGCCGGAGCCAAACACCATGAAGTATGGAGATACACCGTGCTGCCGCGGCTAGGCCGGGTACGGAGTCCCCGACGACGGCAGGCGGCTCTTTGAGCCAGCGACCGGGGTATTTCCCCGTCCCGTCGGAAGAGTCGCCCCGCAGTGCTTCTAATATCATGCCATTCGCCGCCGGCCTGCCCATTGGCCCGAGGGTGGGCGACGACACGTATTTCACCCGAATGCCCTTGTCTTCGCAATAATCCCAAAAAGTGGTCTGCCGGTGAATGTGCCGCCGAGATCCGTGATGATGGAGTTTGGGATGCCAAAGCGATGGACCACCTCATCTAACATCTCGACGGCCTTGTGCTGGTTGGCGTCGACCAGCCGGAGGTACTCAATCCACTTGGAGAACTTGTCGACCATGACGAAGATCCACTTGAAACCACCGGGCCGCTTTGAAAGGCCCGATGGCGCCAAGTCCCCAAAGACGAAAAAAGGCCATGCTGCGGTATAGTCCGGAGCTCATGTGCCGGCATTACGCGTCGCTTCGCGAAGAATTGACAGTTCGTGCAATGTCGCACCCGTGTTCCGCGATCGGCAACCGCCGCCGCCAATAAAATCCTCGCACGGAAAGCCTTGCCGACCCGAGTGCGCGAAGCGGCATGATTGCCGCAAATTCCGCCATGGATTTCGCGAGCAGCTTTATACCATCTTCCTTGAGATGCACCACAGGGACCCGGTCTCCTATACTCTTCCGCATAAGGAAACCGTCGACTAGGACATAGTTCTTGCTTCGCGGATGAGACGCTCTTGCTCGTCCCTATCTTCGGGCATGAGAGCTTCCTGCAGATACTTGATTATCGGGACCGCCGCCTTCATCGACGGTGTTGGATAGCGTGGCAACGATGTGCTCGGCCGTCTCGAGTGGAGGGCCCAGCGCAGGATCACCGATGGTTGGTTTCCACAGATCTTCGATGAAGACGCCTGCCGGTATCTTTGCCCGAGAAGAGTCGAGCTTGGAAAGTTCATCGGCTTGGTTGCAATCACGAACCACATGATCAAAGCTAAGCCCGTAGAACTTGCCCTCCAATTTTCTTATAGCTGCCACATACGCATCCATCTTCTCGCTCTTGCAATCCCAATCTTTGTTGACCTGCTTGATTACCAATGCCGAGTCCCGAACACCGCGGTCGGGCGAATCCCAAGCCGGATAAATCATACGGAGGTCGCGCAGGTCGACCTCATACTCCGTGGCATTGTTAGACGCCAGGAAGTGTATCCGGAGGACATACCGAGCGTATCCCCTGAGGGCGATATGATGTAGATGCCAGCTCCGGGCCCATCGATGTTGAGCGAACCGTCGAAGTACATTGTTCAACGCTCTCGGCTGGTGTCTTCGAGGGGAGTCTCTAGATCCGTCGATTCGCAGACGAAATCCGCCAATGCTTGCGACTTGATTGTACTCCTATTCTTATACTCGATGGTGAACAGGCTGAGCTCGATCGCCCACTTGCATATACGACCATTGGAATCCTTATTCCGCAGGACGTCCCCCAAGGGGTAGTCCGAGACCACGGTGATCGGGTGAAGGTCGAAATAATGACGCAGCTTGCGGGACGTGATAAGAATCCCGTAGAGCAACTTCTGTATATGTAAGTACCTTTGTTTGGTCGTTTAATACTTCGCTAACGGCGTAGACGGCCGTTGGACGGGTATACGCGTGCCCTTCCTCCGCGCGCTCGACAACCAAGGCGGTACTAACCACCCGGTTGGTCGCTGCGATGTAGAGCAGTATCGTCTCCGCGTCGTTCGGGGCCACCAACACTGGAGGTGTGGTGAGAAACTTCTTGAAGCCGTTGAAGGCCTCTTGAGCCTCGTTGGTCCACCTGAAAGCTTCTCCTGCGCGAAGGAGTTTGAAGAACGGCAGTCCCTTTTCGCCGAGGCGTGCGACGAAACGGCTAAGTGCCGCCATGCATCCATTCAATTTCTAGACATCTTTGACATTTTGGGGCGGTTTCATCCGCATGATGGCGCTGATTTTCTCCGAGTTTGGCTCGATGCCATGCCTGCTAACAATGTTGCCGAGCAAATTGCCGGAGGGGATGCCGAAAACACACTTTCCCGGGTTAAGTTTCCACTGGTACTCGTTTAGCTTGGTGAACACCCTCGCGAGATCGTCAACCAGGGAGAGGGCGCTCTGGGTCTTCACCACGACATCGTCGACGTAAGCCTGAGCGAGGTTGGGGATAAGGTTCCCGTGCAACCCTGTATAGCCCGCTGGTAAGTGGCTCCGGCGTTCTTGAGCCCGAACGACATGGTAGTGTAGCAATAGGCACCAAACGGAGTGATGAAGGAAGTCTTCTCCTGGTCTTCGACCGCGAGGGCAATCGATGATAGCCCGAGTAGCAATCCAGAAGCTAAGCAGCTCGCAACCCAAAGTGGAGTCGACAACCCCGTCGATACGCGGGAGACCGAAAGGGTCTTTAGGCAAGCCCTATTGAGATCGGTATAATCAACGCACATCCTCCATTCATTATTCTTCTTTCTTACAAGGACCGGATTAGCTACCCAGTCGGGATGATACACTTCGCGAATAAAGCCGCCAGCTAACGCCTAGTTATTTACGCTTTAATAGCGGCTGACTTTTCTTTATTAAAGCGGCGTATTTTACGGGCGCACGGCCCGGCCGTTGGCTTGACACGTAGGTGGTGCTCGATCCGCTCCGACATACTCCGGGCATATCGGCGGGTTTCCACGCGAAAATGCTCACATATCGCCTATCCCCGGTCATCTTGGACGCATCTCCCTCCACCACGGTGGATGTCTTTGGTGTCCGACGGCTTGGTGGTCTTCTTCGTCCGCTCCTCCTGTATCTCGAGGTCGGAGGGGTTCAGCCTTCTTCACGTTCTGATGACCTCCTCCTGCCGTATCGACCGGAGGATGAACTCCCCGCTTGTCGAGGCCCTCCTTCTGCGGACATAGGCCATGTGTACATTGGCCCTACATGTGAGGACCCCCTTGTCCGTGGGGATCTTGAGGATGAGGTAGCCGTAGTGCGGGACCGCCATGAGCCTGGTTAGTCCAGGTCGCCCAATAATGGCGTGGTACGATGAATCAAGTCAGCGACAACGAAATTCATGTACTGGATGCGATGATGCTTGAGCCGCCGAATCGCACGCGTAAGCGTAACCTGCCCGAGAGGAACTGATGACTCTCCCGGCAGGATCCCCCAGAACGGGTGGTCGTATGGCTTGAGGTCGTCCTTTGTGATGTCCAGAGCCTTCATCGAGTTCCGAACAGCATGTTCAGGGCGCTCCCTCCGTCAATTAGGACCTTCTCGAAGCGCAGGCGCCCGATCACCGGGTCTAGGACGAGTGGGAATCGCCGAGATACGGGTTGTTGCACCACCGGTCGCCGCGGCCGAAGGTTATGACCCGCCGGAGAAGGTGGGCCATATCGGGTGCATGACCCCCTCGCTGAAGTCTTTGACACACAGGACATTACGGGCGGAGATCTTGCGATCCCGCCCCACCTCGCAGCCGTAGTGTCCGCCCATGATCATGTGAATGACGCCGTCTTCGGCGCGGTAGCGGTGCCTGGGATCGACATCCTCGTCTGGGTCTTCTTCCTGGTTGTTGCGGACAACCTTGGGTGCCTCCTCCGGCTGCTCGTCGGTGATCTTGAGCTTCTTGCGCTCGCTTTCATACTCGGCGTTAAAGTGCCGACATTCTGCCAGACTATGATTCAAGTCCGGGTGCCGGGGACACTTGCCGTGTAGGAGCTTCTTGATCGGGTCTTGCCAGTTGAGCGCTTTCTTCTTCCCGCCAGCCTTGACGTTGTTGACGCCACCTCCCCGACGGTTCCGATCACGACGGCGCTCGCGATAGTTACCGCGACCTTCCTCCAGGCGACTCATGTCGCGGGAGTCGTCAGGGCGGCGGTTATCGTGACGCTCGTCGCGTCGTTTATCGTCGCGGGGGGTATCGTGGCGGGGGGAATACTCCCGGCGGGTAGAGTAGCCGTAATCCTTATGGAAGACGTACTCGGCCTCATCTTGCCCGGCGAACCTCTGCGCCACATCCAGGAGTTTGGACATGGTTGTGATTTTGGACCTGTGGAGCTTCTTCCGCAGCTCTTGGGCTGCGGCGTTACCATTGGAGACAAGGCCTTTGGTGAACGCGCCGACGCACTCCTCGTCGGTGATATCCGGGATTGTCAGGCGCACCTCGGAGAAACGGCGGATGTACTCCCGGAGTGGCTCGTTGCGCCCGAGACGCAACCTCTCCAGTCGCACTTTGTGCCCGACCGCTTGTACGTGGGCTTGTAGGTGCCGATGAAGATATCCTTGACGCCTTGCCACGTGGCGTAGTCTTCCTTCCGGGAGGGCCGAGCCGGCGATTGGCCGCCTGGTCGAGGCTAATTGGGAAGTAGTTTGCCATGACATCCTCCCCTCCTCCTCCGACCGATTGCGATTTCATAGATCATGACCCAGCCCTCGGGATCTTGGTCGCGGAGTACTTCGAGAGGGCGTTAGTGCCTTTGAAGCCCGTGAGGCCATCGGACCGGTGGAGATCCGGGTGGTAGGGCCGGATCGTAGTGGTCGCTGGATCTCGGCATCCTCGCGTATTCCACGCCTGGCCGGCTAGCGGTAATGCGGTAGCGGGCGTCTCGAGCCATGTCGATGGTGCTACGGAGGTCGGGAGACGCCGGTTTTCCATCCCCGCCGGGGCGCCGGGTGGTTGACCACCCGCGCCACCGGCCGGAGCACCGCTACCGCCCCGGCGCCCGACCGCCGACCTTCCCGCCTTTGCGTTTTGCCCCCACATGGAGCTGCGCCAGAACGGGCGTTGTCGCGACGCTGGGGAGCGGTCGCCCCTCGGGGCATGGAGGATGCTTCTTCCTCGCCTTGGTTGACACGGCTCCTCCGGCGGTGGAGCCGGCGGGATGACCGCGCGAGGGCGCCGACGAACCCGAGACCGGGTTGAGCTGGGCATGAGTGGCGATGTACCCACGGACCTCATCAATTGTAGCGTTCTCCCAGCGGGGGAGGGTTGTGGCCGCGGCAATGTTCCGCTCCGGTGTCTTGTGGACCGGGATGCCGGCCACACCGTCGAACCGAGCTTGTAGATTCCGGGCGAAGTCGGGCGGCTGCGGCGACGCCCCCCGCCGAGCCCTCGAGCAGCCGCATCCCGCTCCGCCTGTCGGCGGCGCGCGCGCGATCGGCGTTGCGTTCTTCTCGAGTGAGGCGCTGTTCTTGGTCTCCCCATCAAGGGGTGCTTGAGTCGTTGCCGACGAAGACCCTCGCCCCTGAATCTCCCTGGGGAGCGGTACCACTGGTCGAACAAATGGGAGTCGTGGCCGATGTCCAGCTCCATCGGGTCCTGGAGAACGGTAGTAGTGGCGTCGGATGAAGACAAGGAGGCGGTGCGGCCGTCACGGAGCTCAAGTCCTCCTCCCCCCCCCTCCAGGATCGGGGAGAGCTTGGCCATGCGGATGGGTCGCTGTTGTTGACGGGAGGCCTTCATGGTACATTGGTGCGTCGATGAAGTCGTGCGATCCGGGACGGTCCTCCGACCAATCCCAGTCCAAACTCGTCGCGCGCTGCGCTGGGACGGCGAAGCGGACAACCCGCCCTTCGAGTAGCGGTGACGACCGGACCCTGGCCAAGGGAAGAGTCCTCGACCAGATCCGTTTCTCCTCGAAGGTGTGTCGGGCAGCCCATGCCGTGGTCGATGTTGTCCCCGTTGGCGTAAAGCGATGTAGTCGAAGTCAACCAAAGGGGAAGACTCACCCGCATCGATCCGGGAGCCCGGCCGAAGTCGCCGAGTAGATTGTCGACGCCGTGGACGAAGCGCCGTGTGTATGGCACAAACGGGTGGGTGAGCCTGACGGGAGTCCGAGCGGCCCCGACTCGGAGTTGGAGTCGGTGCGGTGCTTGGAAGCGCATGCCGGCACAGCATTGGATCCGCGTCTTGCACAGGGGTTGTTGACGCCGAGCATGGCGCCCGTTGTTCCGCACGGCGTCCCCGAATTGGATGTCCTCCATCGGGTCGACCGCCATGGAGTCGTGGAAGATCACCATCTTGTTAGCCATGGCGTCTTCGTGCACACCCTCTACCTGGCGCGCCAACTGTCGTCGGTTTATCGGCGATAGTCTAGCAGGGGTATGCCCGGCTAGTAGGTTGAGCGGTAGAGGTGCGCTAGACGGCTAACGAGACGTTAAGAAGAACGAGCGAAGGACAAAACACACGGGTTTTACCTGTGTTCGGCCGCCTTGATGGCGTAAAACCTACGTCCCCGCTTAGTTTGTATTGATTGATTGTGAATATCGTGTCCCTCGGGGGGATCCCTGCTCACAATATATAGTCCGGGGAGCAGGGTTACAGGTCGGATCCGGTCCGACAAGATCTATCCTGATTGGTTACAATAGGAAAGTATGTAGTGATTACGATAGAGCTATACTAGGAAACTATCTTGGCGTCCAAGTTTAGGTCGTGATCTCCGATAATTGCGGTCTTCTAGCGCCAAGGGGCTTCGATCCGCCGTCTGGGCTGGCCCGAGAGGCCTAACCCGAAGTGACCCGTGAGGGGATAGGGGTTTATCCCCCCACACCGCCCCCTCCCCCCGGCCTATATTGGGCATAGCCACCCCTAGTCCCTCTTTTCCCCACCGCAGCGCCGCTAGTTGCCCCCGCTCGAGCACCGCGCCGCCGCGCCATAGCAAGCATTGCCGAGGTCGGAGCCCGCGATTCCGCCGCCTCGTCGTCACTTCCCCGCCATCGCCGAAACCGAAGCGCCGTAAGAGCGTCTCCATCCGAATTCCCTATCAATTTCGATGTTCTTTTTCGATTCGCCGTCGGGTGTTGCAGACCTCCGCCGTTCGTCGTTCTCTGTTGTCCGGCCGCCATCTTTCGCCGCTAGTCGTCCTCAGCCCGTTATCGACCTCGTCGTCGCTGTTGGTGAGATCCTCGACCCACACTTTACCTTCCCGTACCTCAAAGTTAGAGAATCAGCCCTAGAACCCAAGGCGCACGCGCCGGCCAACCTCTCGCCGGCCCGGCCATGGCGTTGACGCAAATGGCCACGCGTTAGGCCACGCTTTTGCCACCATTGAGTCTGCGCTCGCATCCTCGATCGATCCATGCGTTCGTTCGTAGAACGGTGGTCCTTTGGCCCGATTCGTGAGCGCCGGCGAGCCCGCCATCGTGCCGCCGGCGCCGCCGCCGCCGCCGGCACTAACCCTAGCCGGAGCACCGCCCACAACAGGCCCTCTTTAATCTTGCCCTGATTTAGATCTTGACATCAACGGTCCTATTCACACAACGGAAGATACCCCTTCGTGGGTAATCTTGCTAATGAGTCCAGCTCATAACTTCTTCATTTTAACTTCGGAATTGATCCGTTCAAATTGATCCGTTAGATTCGTATTTATTTTGATTCTCTACGCGTTAGTATAATTGTTCAGTAATTCTGGGACAGTTAATTTTTGTAGTTAGATTTAATTAATTATTCGTCTATAGGGAATCTTGTAAAATTCATAACTTACCCGTTTTAATTCCGATTTTCGTGATCTTTACGCCTATGTGATCGTAGCGATCGTAGATCAGTTTTATAAACCTTTTGTACTATTTTATCATTGTTGGTGTACTGTTCTAATATAGCCTCGTTTGCTTCGTGCATGATTGTCTATGGATGCGTGTATGTTGATTTTATTATCGAGTCTAGACGGTGAGCAGTACTTTGGTGATCAGGAGCAGTTTTTTGAGGAGCAGCAGAGTCAGCAAGACTTCGATAGCCAAGGCAAGTATAGTTTGGGTATTTATTGTCTTAAGTTTATGATCATGTGACCTACTTAATGTTTATGCCATAAAACATGAAACATAACTTTTATCAACATGAGAAATTGTCTCGCAATGTAACATCCGGGATTTACAAAGTACAACCGTGGGGGTTATATGGCTCGACTTTAGTTCCTCAAAGATCATTTTTCTAGCGAGTTTGGAGGAAGTGCCGGGTTGGGTATAGTCCGCCCCCTGTCCACATATATATGTGTATAGGCTACGGGTCAGTGCCATATAGGATGGGTGGGTTCTATATCGGCGACTTAGCGCCCCAACTTGTTAGACGAACCTTTGGGGGCTTCATAGTGGTTTCGGTGTCTTGGGGCCTTGCAAACCCATGCATTTAGGAATCACGACTCACGGTGAATGTGTACACCTCTCACAGAGTTTGAAAAACTAGTATACTAGCCTTGCTCAAGGACACGAGCGGCCTTGGACCTTTGCACTAAGATAATTACTACTTTATTGTTAACTTATTTATGGTTTATCGTTTTATCATTTACATTATTTAAGTTATATTGATCATGATCTATGGGTAGTACTTATCTAGCTATACTTGTTGAGTTCGACATGAACTCACCCTTGCTATTTTCACCACACCCGTCTCGGATCAAGGATGGAATGAGGACTACCGCCAGGAGTACTAGACTTGTGCACCGCCAGTCGACGTAACCGTTCTTGGAGCTTCCGCTAGAGAGTTGGAATTAGTTTTATTTCTTTGAGTATTCATTTTGATTCCATGTAATAAGCATTGTTATGATACATTCCAACAGTTTGTCACCTCATGTGTGTTTCCGATTTCTGGGCACACATAAGGGTTATATATATCCAATTTGTTCTTTTAAATTGGGTATGACAAATTGGTATCGAGCAATGTCGACTCTAGGGCGCAAGCCTAGTAGAAACTGGTCGTTTTTAGGTACTAGAAGTTGTCCTAAAAATCCTTGTTCCGAGAAAAAAAGCTAATATTTTCTTCCATGTCTTATCTTACCCCCGCTATTCATCTCCCTCTTGTCCTTGTTTCTAAATTTTGATCTCTCCTTGCCTTAGCATGCTCTTAGAAATCCTCTCCTACCACTTTCTTGCTAAATAAAAGAGTACCTTTAGGATCTTTACCCATAAGAAATGGTAGAAATCGCAAGTTGAGTCAATGTTTGATCAGTGCATTTTAATTGCCTTGTTGAATTGTTATTATTAATATGCTTGATTTGGATCTTTGAATGATTACTTTGATTTTGTGGACTTCGTCTACAATTTCATTTAGTTATAGGTTTAAGACATAAGGACTAATGAATAGATAGTGGGGTAAATTTTCTAAAACTTGCATAATTCGTAGAATTTTTAGCTTTACTCTATATCCCATATAAGTGACCTTTGATTGGAAATATCTAAACTTTGAACATTTATTTGGACAAAAACAGATGCCTAGAGGTAGAGGCAAGAGGTAGAGGTAGAGGCAGAGGCAGAGCAAATAATGAAGATCTGCCATCACCACCTCCTCCTCCAATAACTCTAGAGCGACTTATGGCGACACAGGCACAGATGATGCAAAGCTAGCGGCGGATGATGCGGAACTATGACACGATTCATGCGAGAACATGCAAGGCTGGAGGATCTGCTCATCGACCCAAGGATAAGCGCAAGGAGTTCATGGTTGGACAGCCCCCGGTGTTTTCTCACGCCATGGAGCCTCTACAAGCTGATGATTGGCTACGTGCTGTGGAGAAACAGCTGAACCTCGCACAGTGCAATGACCAAGAGAAGGTGTTGTATGCCTTAGGACAACACCAACGAGGTGCTCAGACCTGGTGGGAGTCTTATCAGGCTGCTCGTCCCAGTAATGCTCCTGCCATCACTTGGGATGATTTTGTGAAGACCTTTAGAGCTTGTCACATTCCAATGGGTCTTGTTGAGCGAGAAGCAAGATGAATTCGGAACCTCGGGATGGGCTTGATGACTATCGGTGAGTATCATGAGAAGTTCCAAAGCCAGCTGGCCCGTTATGCTCCCAATGAAGTTCGAGAAGATGTTGATAGGCGCCATTTCCTTAATGGTATCTACTATGAACTCGGTCTGCAGCTTGAAGGGGAACACTTATGATACATTTGAGCAGGTAGGTGAACCGTGCTATTGTCCTCGATAATGAGCGTCCGAATCGGGACAAGAAGAGGAAGATGTTTGGTCGGGGTTCTAGAAGCAACTCGTTTCCGTCCCAGCCCGCCGTGAAGAAGAACCAAGGCGGGCAAATCGGGGAGGCCGCAACCCGAACCAACAAATGGGCTCACTTCCAAATGACGATAAAGGTCGGCCGTCACTCTCGGCCAGCAGATGGGTACTCCAACCACGTGCTACACATGTGGTAAAGAGGGTCACATATCCCACAATTGTCCGAGAGAAGGTAAACCCCCGGCCGAATTTTTAGAGGCGTAACAACTACCGTGAGGCCACCTCCCCCTACCGGAAAAGTGAACCATGTGTCCACCAAAAGCAGATTCAGGTGGGACCGAAAACTATGATGGGTACGTTCAACATCAATTCCATCCCTGCTACTGTTCTTTTTGATTCTGGAGCTTCACATTCATTTATTTCCCAAGCATTTGTTACAATGCATAGCATACCTCTAGTTGCCTTGAAGACCCAAATGGTAGTAAATTTACACGGGGAACCATACCCGGCTTCTCTTTATTGTCCCTCTGTGAGTTTGTCTTTAAGGGGGGTAGACTTTGCAGTCAGTCCTATTGTGTTGAGGACATCTGGCCTTGATATGATTTTGGGATATGATTGGATGAAGCAACACGGGGCAGTGATTCAGTGTCAGAAAAAAGTGGTGGTTCTAACGACACCAAAGGGAGACCGAAGTTCTTTGTTGATGTGGCAATTAAAGACCCACCATCGACCACTTTGGAACCAGATGAAGGAAGATGCCAATCCCCATGACCGTGTAGTGGATGAGTTCCCAGATGTTTTCCCTGATGAGTTGCCAGGTATGCCACCTGACCGTGACATTGAATTTATTATTGATTTACTACCTGGCACTGCACCCATAGCTAAGCGTCCATATAGAATCGGGGTTAATGAATTAGATGAACTTAAGAAACAATTGAAGGAGTTGCGGGATAAGGGTTTTATCTGCCCTAGTTCATCTCCTTGGGGTGCACCTAAGTGATCTTTGTGGAGAAGAAGGATGGCACACAACGGATGTGTGTAGATTATCGTTCTCTTAATGAGGTCACTATAAAGAACAAGTATCCCTTGCCTAGGATTGATGACCTATTTGATCGGTTGAGGGGTGCTTGTGTGTTCTCCAAGATTGATCTACGTTCGGTTATCATCGGTTGAAGATTAGAAATTCAGACATACCAAAGACAGACTTTCACCACTAGGTATGGGTTATATGAGTACCACGATTATGTCTTTTGGTTTGACCAATGCACTGCCTATTTCATGTACATGATGAATAAGGTGTTCATGGAGTATCTTGATAAGTTTGTGGTGGTATTCATTGATGACATCCTGATATTCTCCAAGACAGAAGAAGAACATGCTGAGCATCTACGATTGGTGTTGCAGAGACTCAGAGAGCACCAGTTGTATGCTAAGCAAGTAAATGTCGAGTTTTGGTTAAAGGAAATCTCTTTCCTTGGCCATGTTGTTTCTAATGGAGGAATTGCAGTGGATCCAAGCAAGGTGAAGGATGTGTTGAATTGGAAGCCACCTTCAGATGCAACTGAGATCCGTAGCTTCCTTGGATTAGCTGGCTACTACAGAAGATTCATCGAAGGCTTCTCCAAACTTGCCAAACCCATGACTTCTTTATTAGAGAAGAATGCCAAGTTTGTGTGGTCTGATAAATGTCAAGCCAATTTTGAAGAGTTGAAGAAGAGGTTGACAACAGCTCCAGTATTGATTTTGCCAGATTTAAACAAGAAGTTCTCCATCTATTGTGATGCATCTCGTCTAGGATTGGGATGTGTTCTTATGCAAGAAGGTAGAGTTGTTGCATATGCCTCAAGACAGTTGAAGAAGCATGAGCTAAATTATCCCACTCATGATTTAGAGCTAGCAGCTGTGGTCCATGCATTGAAGATTTGGAGACACTATTTGGTTGGCCATAAGACTGATGTCTTCACCGACCATAAGAGTTTGAAGTACATATTCACCCAAATCCGATCTAAACTTGAGACAACGTCGTTGGTTAGAACTCATAAAGGATTATGATTTGGATGTGCATTATCATCCTAGAAAAGCAAATAGTGTGGCTGATGCTCTTAGTAGGAAGAAGTATGTCGGTACACTTGGATGACACCCAGCGTCGATGAGTTGTGCGCCGAAGTTCGAACATCCCGAACTTGGGTGTTGTTGTAGTTAATACTATGGAGATAGAAGTGGCACCTACTTTAGAGCAGGAGATACATAAGGGTCAGCTAGAGGATGAAAAGCTAAAGGAGATAGCTGAGAATGTAGTGCTTGGAAAAGCACCGGGTTTCAGGATAGATGAAAATGGTATTCTCTCGTTCGGAAGAGAATTTGTGTGCCCTGAAGTGAAAGCCATTCGTGAAGCAATTCTTTGAGAGGCACATGAGTCGCCTTATTCCATTCATCCCGGAAGTACAAAGATGTATCTCGATCTTAAAGAAAAATATTGGTGGTATGGAATGAAGAGAGATGTGGCGTAATATGTGGCCATATGTGATACTTGTCAAAGAGTGAAAGCCGAACATCAGAGACCTGCAGGATTGTTGTAACCCATGAAGATACCTAAGTGGAAATGGGAAGAAATTGGCATGGATTTTATAGTGGGTTTACCTCGCACTCAGAAAGGGTATGATTCTATATGGGTAATTGTGGATCGATTGACTAAGGTTGCCCATTTCTTACCTGTCAAGACTAAATATTCTGCACCTAAGCTAGCACAGCTGTACATGGAAAGAATTGTTTGTTTGCACGGTGTTCCTAAGAAAATTGTGTCTGATAGGGGCACGCAGTTCACTTCTTATTTCTGGCAGAAGGTACATGAATCTTTAGGAACCAGGTTGAATTTCAGTACCGCCTTTCATCCACAGACTGATGGACAGACTGAGAGGACTAATCGGATTTTGGAAGACATGTTGAGAGCTTGTGCTTTGCAGTATGGTACAAGTTGGGATAAGAGTTTGCCTCATGCTTGAGTTCTCCTATAACAACGATTATCAACGAGTCTCAAGATGGCACCATTTGAAGCCTTGTATGGGCGCAAGTGTAGAACACCCTTATTTTGGAATCAAACTGGGAAACTTCGGTGTTTGGACCCGATGTGCTTAGAGATGCTTTGAAGAACAAGTCGAAAAGATTAGAGAAAATTTGAGAGTAGCACAATCCCGACAGAAAAGTTATGCAGATACTCGGAGGAAAAATTCGGCATTCGAAGAAGGGGATTATGTGTACTTGAAGGTGTCACCAATGAAAAATGTCAAGAGGTTCAATATGAAAGGCAAATTATCTCCAAGGTATATTGGTCCTTTCAAGATTGTTAAAAGATGTGGAGAAGTGGCCTACAAATTGGAACTGCGAGAGTCTATCGGTGTACATGATGTGTTCCATGTGTCTCAACTTAAAAGGTGTTTGCGTGTGCCTCGAAGAGCGGATACCTTTGGAAGAACTTATCTGTGAAAGGGGATCTTACTTATGAAGAATTCCCGGTGAAGATTTTAGATGTAGCGTAAAAAAAAGTCACTAGAAGTCGGACTATCAAGATGTGCAAGGTTCATTGGAATCGTTATTCGAGAAGATGAGGCAACTTGGGAAAGAGAGGATGATCTTAGAAAATCATATCCACATTATTCGAGTAAGCCCAATCTAATCTCGGGACGAGATTCTTTTAAGGGGGTAGAATTGTAACACCCGGAAATTTCCAATTTTTGAAAATAGTTTAAATTTGATTAATTATGCATTTTATGCCTTGTCAATATAGGAGAAATAATAAATTTTATAAAATAAAATAAAATCAAATATAAGGCTAGAGACATGTTGGTGCATTCATGCTTTGCATTTTTTTTTGTATTGTTTGCTTGATTTTAAAGTTCAAAAGAGTTCATAGCTTTTTGAGTTGAAGTTGAAATTAAAAAGAAAAGAGAAAGCTTTTATTTATTTCTCTACCTATTTCTTCCTCCTTATCGCCCGAACCGGCCCAGGCTGGCCTCCCCATTCCTCTTTTACTTCTTTCCCGTGGCCCAACTCTAGCGGCCCGGCCCGGCTAGGGTGGATAAGCTGCTGCAGCGCCTGCCCCTCCCCCCCTCTCCCTTGAAGCCGACACGCGGGCCCCACGCGCTAGGCCCGTCCCCTTCCTCCCGTTGGCACCCGGCCGGGTCGCCTCGATCCGCTTCTCGCGCGCGAGCCGCCCCCCGGCCCCCCTCGGCCTATATTGGGCATAGCCACCCCTAGTCCCTCTTTTCCCCACCTGCAGCGCCGCTAGTTGCCCTGCTCCAGAGCACCGCGCCGCCGCGGCCATAGCAAGCGTTGCCGAGGTCGGAGCCCGCGATTCCGCCGCCTCGTCGTCACTTCCCCGCCATCGTCGAGTACCGAAGCGCCGTAAGAGCGTCTCCATCCGAATTCCCTATCAATTTCCATGTTCTTTTTCGATTCGCCGTCGTCGGGTGTCGCAGACCTCCGCCGTTCGTCGTTCTCTGTTCGCCGGCCGCCATCTTTCGCCGCCCGGTCGTCCTCGGCCCGTTATCGACCTCGTCGTCGCTGTTGGTGAGATCCTCGACCCACACTTTACCTTCCGTACCCTCGAAGTTAGAGAATCGGGCCCTAGAACCCAAGGCTGCGCGCGCCGGCGAACCTCTCGCCGCCCGGCCATGGCGTTCCGACGCCGACCCGCGCGCGTCCGGCCACGCTTTTGCCACCATCGAGTCCGCGCCGCATCCTCGATCGATCCATGCGTTCGGTTCAGTTCGTAGAACGGTGGTCCTTTTGGCCCCGATCGCGCGGCGCCGGCGAGCCCGCCACCGCCCGCCGGCGGCGCCGCGCCGCCGGCACTAACCCCGGCCGGAGCACCACCCACAACCGGTCCTCTTTAATCCCGGCCGTAGATCTTGACATCAACGGTCCACAACGGAAGATACCCCTTCGTGGGTAATCTTGCTAATGAGTCCCTGCATAGATTTATATATTGCAAACAAATCCTTCCAGCCACTATTCACTGAGTCGCGGGATTCTTATGAGCTAGCCCCTGTCGGCTAGGTTTAATTCAGAAACTGTCCAAGCCTTGTTTTAAACTTGAAATTAAAGTTCAGTCTAATTACAGATTTGCCACTGTCTTTAAATGCTCATAACTTCTTCATTTTAACTCAGAATTGATCCGTTCAAATTGCGTTAGATTCGTATTTCGATTCTCTACGCGTTAGTATAATTGTTCAGTAATTCTAGGATAGTTAATTTTCGTAGTTAGATTTAATTAATTATTCGTCTATAGGGAATCTTGTAAAATTCATAACTTACCCGTTTTAATTCGATTTTCGTGATCTTTACGTCTATGTGATCGTAGCGATCGTAGATCAGTTTTATAAACCTTTTGTACTGTTTTATCATTGTTGGTGTACTGTTCTAATATAGCCTTGTTTGCTTCGTGCATGATTGTCTATGGATGCGTGTATGTTGATTTTATTATCGAGTCTAGACGGTGAGCAGTACTTCGGTGATCAGGAGCAGTTTTCTGAGGAGCAGCAGAGTCAGCAAGACTTCGACAGCCAAGGCAAGTATAGTTTGGGTATTTATTGGCTTAAGTTCATGATCATGTGACCTACTTAATGTTTATGCCATAAAACATGAAACATAACTTTTATCAACATGAGAAATTGTCTGCAACAGAACATCCGGGATTTACAGTACAACTGTGGGGGTTATATGGCTCTGACTTTAGTTCCTCAAAGATCATTTTTCTAGCGAGTTTGGAGGAAGTGCCGAATTGGGTATAGTCCGCCCCCTGTCCACATATATGTGTATAGGTGTTGACATCTCTAACACGATCCACATCTAGGACGGCGCTAGAAATGTATAAATGGTATCTATCTAATAAGTTAGCTTGGATGTGGAGTTAATCTCACATTCCAATAAAAGTCAGATCGGAGAGTTAATAAAGTTAGACGGAGTTAGTTATGGTTTATGACTTTGTAACATTATCGATGGTGGAGTTAATCTCACCACGATAGGCACAAAAGTTGTACCACACATTCTAGCATTCCCTACTGAAACTAGTCTGTCACCCTAGCTCACAACGCTAAAGAAATGCATGAACGGATATTCTTATAATGACACTTGAAACTCTTGCTATGATAATATAATTCTGGTATCTCGCAGCGCACAGATAGAATTACCCAATTGTAGCATCTCACCAGGAGTCTATCCAGGTATCGTATTTATATTCTACCGAAAAGAAAGGGATGGGCTATGGGTAGGTTGATGATTTAATGATGATTCACTTGCAGTGGTGTAATGTAGAGTAAACCATATGCATCATACTAAACTCAAACGAGGTAAGTCACATAATAAAGATAATAAGATAATAATAATAATGATAGCATCATCCAAGTCAAAGATCATCATATGCCACTAGCTAGTATCATAAAAGGCTAAATACCATAGTATAGGTGAGATGGATGGAATATCCCTAAGTTACTCCTACTTATATGTCAATGCATACTACAATTAGTGCAATACACCTAGTCATCATCGTATGGAGGCATTATATCTACACATGGTGAATATTACTAAGGAAGATTAGGAACAAAACCAACCTACCATAGTAACAAAGTTCAACTAGCCCTACATTCGGGGGGTGGACTCCAAAGGACTCAATGGGAGTATCACATCCACGATCTACCACACATCCCAGAATATAGGGTGATGTCGCAGGCAAACGTTGTATAAACACCACGTTTACACATTGTCGACCACCCACATAGTGCGCATCTAAGGGGGCGCTATACGACTCCATGCTTGAATATAAAGACAAACATACTAAACTAAATATATAATCATAATAAGCATAGAAGCATATAACTAAAAATATAATCATTAAATAGAATAAAGTCATGGCAATTGTATTCTAAACAAATACTTACAAATGAGATACAAGAGAGAAGCCACGTGAAGCTTCGCTCCCCGCTACTTCTTGACTATCCGGAATCCAAGACAATACTTGACTTCCTCTAGAGCTAACCTAGATAGCTATTGCTCTAATTATGGTGGAACTAGGGCTTAGGATCTTGACTTGGGGTCTTGATGATGGACTGGGTATGGAGTAGAATGACTTCGAATGAATTAGGGTTTCACCCAGGGGTCAGGGGGTCTTGTTATATTGCCCCGAGGGATGCACGATAGCCCTTGGATCAAACCGACCTTGATGGATGGACTAGATTGCTCCTCATAGGCGGTAGTGAACCGACCTAGACTGGGAGGCTGACGGGGGGGCCCCACCAGCCCACCGCCGCCGCCCTAAAGGCGTCCGCTGGCTCTGCCCAGGTGGGCCCCACCTTCCTTCCGGTGCCCTCTCGGTCTCTTTCTGAATGTTCTAGCGTAGGTTCCACGTTGGGTTACGTCACGGATACGTCTTTTGTGTCGTAAGGCTTGCAAACTCTTGGGCATTTTTCTGTTTAATCCCTAAAAATATATAAATCACCAAAACTAGTGGAATCATGTTAGTCAAGCCCCTATACTATGTTAATATTCATTTTAAGCCCTTATTTTCGTTTTAAAACCTCTATATTTTATGCTATAAGGTATACCAACAAGCTCCCCAAAGCTTACCTCTTGCTAGTCCCTAGCAAGACCATGTTGTTGGATCGGGGAGTTGCCGCAACGCTTTCACACCTCAAAAGTACACATGCTTTCAAACAAGATTTCATCTCCGGATAAACTATTTCAACCTTCAACTTACCCATATTACCTTTAATCATGGAGCTTGTAGCTTTTTCTTGTGATCTTGGGCAATTGAAAGATAGAACAATCAAGTCAAGCACTAGGTCTCAAACTCTTTGTTCAACCATCATTCCTGAGCTTTTTTGATTTTTGAAATAAAACTCAAAGTTCCTTCAGTATGACCCTTTCAAGTCTCTCATATGTGGTACTGGTGGATCCTTATTAAGGCAATAAGGTTGTTTTGCCTTTCTCTCACAATATGTGATATTTTTGGATTAAGGCAAAGTAGGACACTATGCCTTCTTCTCTCTCACCCTATATCTAAAGTTTATATCTGGAGTTCATAGGTGGGGAGAAAACTAAATTTACTTGATAAGCACATATTGTAAGTTCAAGCAATGGATCCAAAGTTACGAGTCACACTGATGCATGTGCATGATGGAATGAAATGAATATGATGGTAGGTGTGAAATGATGAGAAAAGGTCTAATTCTTTTCTAGCTCTCTTGAAAAATCATCTCTCTTTTGAAACTTGAAAACACTTGAGAGAACCTGGGTTGCATTTATTCTTTTCTTTATTTTTCTTTTATGGAGAGGCGGGCATCTAAGTACCCATTGTTTTCAGTGGACACTTGTCCATTTTTTTTAACTCTCCTTTATTCTCTTTTTCTTTTAGGGAGGTAGGCTCTACTCGCCCGTAGGACACTTGTCCATTTTTCATCTCCCCTCTTTTTCTTTTTTTTTTTTTCTTTCTTTTTTTTAACTAACAACCCAAGTCTCTTAATGAACTCTTTGGAGATAGATTAGAGCTTTATAAGATTGTTGACTGGAATGGAATATTTTTGATTGCTCTTCTCCCAAGATAGGAGTGGAACATATTTGGCGGATATATAGTGGGTGTGTATAATGGGTGCGTACTTCCAGGGTAGAAGCAGCATATATATATGAGTGGAGTCTAGTGGAATGGAATATATGGATGGTGGATGAATAGATGGATGGAGTGTACATCAGCATGACAAGTTTCTAAGGGTCGACAAAAGTTGAACGAACTCAATGCGAAGCAAGCAGCCTATATATATAAAAGGGTTTTTCTAATCTATGGAGCATGTATATATGGCTGTGGTAGGAATTTCAACACTCTGTCATACAGGAACTTATCATGTATATTTTATAATTTTCAAAAGATAAATCTCCAGAAATCTAGTGTCACTAGGAGTAAGAGAAATAGCAGCTCAAAACTTTCATATATCATATCCGTCAATTACCTAGATTCTAGAGCAAGCATTTGCAATCCACAGATTTCAGGTTTAGGGTAAATCTCAAGTCAAAACAGCTTTTACATTTAAGCTTCGAGAGAAATTAAGCTTGAAAGCTAGGTACTTGAAAGACATTACGACGGAGCAACTATTCATCATCTCCTTTAGTTTTTAAGTTCTTTTTAGTTAAGCAAAAAGCGTAAAAGGTGTACACCCTCTCTTGATCATTTTATTCATACTATAACAAAGACTCTTTAAAGATTATATAGACTCACTCTAAGCAAACTAAGCAAACTAAGCAAACCAAATATCTAGCTAATAATAATAGTAGTAGTAGAGATACTTATTATCGGGATAACTGGGGTGCTCTCCCCAAGCTAGATTGAAATGTCGGGTTTTTATGATGTGGGAGTTGAGGTAGATGGTGACGATGGTGTCGGCTCATCATGTCTCTCTCCTTCGAAATCCAGCTAAACTCAAATAGACAACAAAGCTAGTGGAACTTGATTAAGCATTAGAGTTTAGCCACATTGCTTTTGTCGCCTGAGATCTTTTAGCGAAAAAGATTTTTTTTGGAGTTTCTTTATTTGTATGCAAAAGGAGATAAAGAACTTATGAATGCATTTTTATTTCATTTTTATGCCACCACAGTAGGTATCTCTGAAGGGTGTTAATCCTCGGATTTACTCACATGGGGCTTTCAGCTTTTTAAACATGCAAAGCACTAAACATTTTTATTGTCTTTTCTAATGCAATGCGGAAAGGAAAATATGCTATGCAATTGGGGAAAGTAAATATGCAATGATGGGAATTAAATATGGATAACTTACCGAATTACCTTTCGGCGAAGGTTCGGGGATTTAAAGTCCTCCGAACAAGACTTTCTTGTTTCGCTCATTACTCCCAAGGTACGTCAGTAGTCACAATTGGTGGCTCTGATGATTTGATCGATGTTTCTCCTGATGATGTGTTGGGAGTTGTCTTTTTCTTTATCCACTTCTTGTTTCGGGAGGTTCTAGTGACCTGCATATCTTTTGTCTTTGGTTCATCATTTCTTTTGTCTTCTACCTTGATTTCCGAGATTTTGCAATCTTCGCTTGTTGAGGTGGACGACTTTTCTTCTCTAGGTCCTTCTACCTCTTCTTCTTCTTGAATCTTTAATTGTTTCTTCTTCTGGGGGCGTCTGCGTGCTGACCTGTTCTTCTTTTCATAATTAGTATAACTATTGAAATATACTCGTACCTTTTCTGTAGGGAATTGGAAGTGAATTTCTCCTGTTCTTATGTAGATGATGGCGCGTGTAGTATTGAGGAATGGTCTTCCCAACACTAGTGGTGGGTCCAACTCTTTTCCCATGTCCATGACTAGAAAGTCAGTGAGGACATAATGATCATTAATTTTCACGGGCACGTCTTTCGCAATTCCTTTGGGAAATCGGCATGATTGGTCTCGCCATCTGCAAATGCACATATGTTGGGTACAAGGGCATTTTATCGAATAATAATTGATATGTTACCTTGGCCATGATGTTGATGCCAGATCCTGTATCACAATATGTGTTATTGAAGGTCAAACAGTTTATAGTGCATGATATAGTTGGGATGCCTAGATCTTCCATCTTAGTCAGCATTGGAGATTTGAGTAAGTGGTCATTCTCAGAACCTATCTTGTTAATCATCATTACCTTCACAGGCTGAGCCTTCTTGTTCTTCTTTTTGTTCTTCTTGGTGTTCTTGAATGTAGGTTCTGGCGGCATCTCACAACTGTATGGTGTTTGCGGATGAGCAGGAGAGGTGAGTGTCTTGTTCTTGAAACTGAATACTTCTTTTCTTCCATTGATGTTGAAACATATCTTTGCGCTCTGGGCATAGATAATTGCTCTTGCTGTGCTCAAGAAAGGTCGACCCAATATGATTGGTGCCTTTTCACTCCCTCCTGTCTCGATTACTGCAAAATCTGCTGGCACATATGATTTTCCAACTTGTACATAGACATGTTGGAGTATGCCTTGTGGATAGCATAGTGACTGATCTACAAGCTGCAAGCACATGGTTGTATATAACAATGGATTACCATTAACTTTCTCATAAATTACCCGAGGTAAAATGTTGATGCTCGAGCCGAAGTCACATAGTGCATTCTCAAATACATGTGGTCCAATCTGGATGGTGATGACTGGCCTCCCTGGATCTTCTTTCTTCGGTGGTAGGGAGTCATCCGGCCCGGTGGCTCTCCAACTTTTCCGTAAAGTAATGACCTGCATTAAAAATGTCTACAAGATTTGCAAATTCTAATTCTTCCTACTGGCCCGAGTTTTTTCCCGATGTGGTTAGTGGAACGAAATTGCCACCGAGAAATTTGAGATTCTATCATTTTGTTGAAACTATGTTGGTTTTTAATCGCAGAAGAAAAACTATCCATTCTATTGTTTATTGTTTCTAGCATTTTATCATTAGTAGTTAACTTCTTAGACAAGTTTTCCATAGTTTTTCCTTGGTTTAAAACAAGATCTCTTAAAGAAGGTTGGTTAAAATTGTTAAAATTACCTTGATAGTTACCTGTATAATTTCCTTGGTAGTTTGGTCTTTCTTTGGTTCCAACCTTGATTTTGCCGAGGACAATAATTGTTGTTATTGTTGATGTAGTTCATATCCTCTTCAATCTCTGGGGCAATTATTGCATGAGTGGCCATTGTTGCCACATTCTTCACATGTCATGCTGGAGTCTAGAATTTGCATGACTTCTTTCTTCTCGTGAGCTTTCTCCTCAAGTTTCTTCATTATTAGATCCATTTTGGCAGACAACATGTCTACCTCCTTTAGTGAGTGCATTCCTCCTGACCTCTTGCGGGGTTGTCGCTCCTCATTCCAACTCTAGTTTGAAGCCATTTTTTCCACAAGTTCAGTAGCTTTTGTAAGTGTGAGTGATAGGAAAGCACCTCCTGCTGCAGCATCCATTGTTTCACGAGCACTTGTGGTGAGCCCATGATAAAAGGTCTGCATAAGTAACCAATTTTCCATCCCATGGTGTGGGATTCCGAGATATTATCTTGAAAGCGTTCCCATGCTTCTCGGGACAGACTCATCTTGTTGTTTGTTGAAAATTTGCAATCTTCCCCGTAAGGCATTGGTCTTGCCTATAGGAAAGAACTTTGCAAGGAAGGCAAGAGAACAGTGACCCCAGTAGTATTTTTATCTTTTGTAGCATAGAATCACTGCTTCGCCCTTCCCAACAAAGAGAATGGGAAAAGATGGAGTAGGATTGCATCTCTTGGTACTCCTTTAATGATGATAGTACTGCAAATCTCCAAAAAGTGTTGGAGATGAGCACTAGCATCCTCATGTGCCTTTCCATAGAACTGGCTAGCTTGTACCATATTAATGAGCCCAGGCTTAAGCTCAAAATCATGATCCCCAATTGCAACATCCGGTCCAGTGCGAACATTGGCCGTAGTTGGAGCTGAAAATTCACGAAGTGTCTTGTTGGCCATGGCCCCAAAAATAGGCAATAGGCTTTGCCTAAGTTGATCAACGTCCAAATCAAAAAGGTGTAAAGGTTGTTCTGAGCTTGAATTCTTGCCCTCTTGATTAATAATTCTGATTTTCAATATTGCTCTTTGGACGATTACTCCAATGAATATCTTACCCTACATAAAATCAAAAACAAGTAGACAAACAAGGGTAAGCCTGTTTGAGTAGTTGATAATGGGTCCTCGATACATTACGTGATGCAAGTGATATCAATCTATCCATGTATGTGTGTTTAGGTTTGGCTAGCACCCTTTCGTCCCCGGCAACGGTGCCAGAAATGCTTGTTGACATCTCTAACACGATCCACATCTAGGACGGCGCTAGAAATGTATAAATGGTATCTATCTAATAAGTTAACTTGGATGTGGAGTTAATCTCACATTCCAATAAAAGTCAGATCGGAGAGTTAATAAAGTTAGACGGAGTTAGTTATGGTTTATGACTTTGTAACATTATCGATGGTGGAGTTAATCTCACCATGATAGGCACAAAAGCTGTACCACACATTCTAGCATTCCCTACGAAACTAGTCTGTCACCCTAGCTCACAACGCTAAAGAAATGCATGAACGGATATTCTTATAATGACACTTGAAACTCTTGCTATGATAATATAATTCTGGTATCTACAAGCGCACAGATAGAATTACCCAATTGTAGCATCTCACCAGGAGTCTATCCAGATATCGTATTTATATTCTACCGAAAAAAGAAAGGGATGGGCTATGGGTAGGTTGATGATTTAATGATGATTCACTTGCAAAGTGGTGTAATGTAGAGTAAACCATATGCATCATACTAAACTCAAACGAGGTAAGTCACATAATAAAGATAATAATAATAATGATAGCATCATCCAAGTCAAAGATCATCATATGCCACTAGCTAGTATCATAAAAGGCTAAATACCATAGTATAGGTGAGATGGATGGAATATCCCTAAGTTACTCCTACTTATATGTCAATGCATACTAAAATTAGTGCAATACACCTAGTCATCATCGTATGGAGGCATTATATCTACACATGGTGAATATTACTAAGGAAGATTAGGAACAAAACCAACCTACCATAGTAACAAAGTTCAACTAGCCCTACATTCGGGGGTGGACTCCAAAGGACTCAATGGGAGTATCACATCCACGATCTACCACACATCCTGAATATAGGGTGATGTCGCAGGCAAACGTTGTATAAACACCACGTTTACACATTGTCGACCACCCACATAGTGCGCATCTAAAGGGGGCGCTATACGACTCCATGCTTGAATATAAAGACAAACATACTAAACTAAATATATAATCATAATAAGCATAGAAGCATATAACTAAAAATATAATCATTAAATAGAATAAAGTCATGGCAATTGTATTCTAAACAAATACTTACAAATGAGATACAAGAGAGAAGCCACGTGAAGCTTCTCGCCCCGCTACTTCTTGACTATCCCAATCCAAGACAATACTTGACTTCCTCTAGAGCTAACCTAGATAGCTATTGCTCTAATTATGGTGGAACTAGGGCTTAGGATCTTGACTTGGGGTCTTGATGATGGACTGGGTATGGAGTAGAATGACTTCGAATGAATTAGGGTTTCACCCAGGGGTCAAGGGGTCTTGTTATATAGCCCCAGAGGATGCACGACAACCCTTGGATCAAACCGACCTTGATGGATGGACTAGATTGCTCCTCATAGGCGGTAGTGAACCGACCTAGACTGGGAGGTCGACGGGGGCCCCACCGGGCGCCCGCCGCCGCCAGCCCTAAGGCGGCCACCGCCGCGGCTCGCCCGTGGGCCCCACCTTCCTTCCGGTGCCTCTCTTCCGTCTCTTCGGAATGTTCTAGCATAGGTTCCACGTTGGGTTACGTCACGGATACGTCTTTATGTCGTAAGGCTTGCAAACTCTTGGGCATTTTCTGTTTAATCCCTGAAAAATATATAAATCACCAAAACTAGTGGAATCATGTTAGTCAAGCCCCTATACTATGTTAATATTCATTTTAAGCCCTTATTTTTGTTTTAAAAACCTCTATATTTTATGCTATAAGGTATACCAACAATAGGCTATGGGTCGTTGTGCCATATAGGAAGTGTGGGTTCTATATCTGATGACTTAGCGCCCCAACTTGTTAGACGAACCTTTGGGGGGCTTCATAGTGGTTTCGGTGTACTGGGCCTTGCAAACCCATGCATTTAGGAATCATGACTCACAGTGAATGTGTACACCTCTGCGCGGAGTTTGAAAAACTAGTATACTAGCCTTGCTCAAGGACACGAGCGGCCCTTGGACCTTTGCACTAAGATAATTACTACTGTTGTTAACTTATTTATGGTTTATCGTTTTATCATTTACATTATTTAAGTCATATTGATCATGATCTATGGGTAGTACTTATCTAGCTATACTTGTTGAGTTCGACATGAACTCACCCTTGCTATTTTCACCACACCGGTCTCGGATCAAAGGATGGAATGAGGACTACCGCCGGGAGTACTAGACTTGTGGATCGCCAATGACGGAATCGTTCTTGGAGCTTCCGCTAGAGAGTTGGAATTAGTTTTATTTCTTTGAGTATTCGTTTTGATTCCATGTAATAAGCATTGTTATGATACATTCCAACAGTTTGTCACCTCATGTGTGTTTCCGATTTCTGGGCACACATAAGGGTTATATATATCCAATTTGTTCTTTTAAATTGGGTATGACAATTGAGGAGCAAGCTCGTCCATCTATCAAGGTCGGTTTGATCCAAGGGCTGTGGTGCATCCTCCGGGGCTATATAACAAGACCCCCTGACCCCTGGGTAAAACCCTAATTCATTCTAATTCATTCCAACTCATTCTACTCCAAGTCATCAAGTCAAGATCCCAAGCCCTAGTTCCACCATATTAGAGCATTAGCTATCTAGGCTAGTTCTAGAGGAAGTCAAGTATTGTCTTGGATTCCTGATCGTCAAGAAGAAGCGGGAGCCGAGCTTCTCGTGGCTTCTCTCTTGTAATCCTGTAAGTATTTTGGTTAGTTACATTTGTTATGACATTGCTCTATTTAATGATTATATTCTTAGTTATATGTTTCAATGTTTATTATGATTATATGCCTAGTATAGTTAGATTGTCTTTATATTCAAGCATGGAGTCGTATAGCGCTCACTTAATTACGTCTTGGGTGAGTGGCCAACAATGTGTAAACATGGTGTTTATACAACGTTTGCCTGCGACATCACCATATATTCCGGGATGTGTGGTAGATCGTGGATGTGATATTGCCATTGAGTCCTTTGTAGTCTACCCCCCGAATGTAGGGCTAGTTGAGCTTTATTACTCTGGTAGACTTGCTTTGTTCCTGATCTTCCTTAGTAATGTTCACCATGTGTAGATATATTGCTTTCCTTCCATGATTGCTAGGTGTACTGCACTAATCTTAGTATGCATTGACATATAAGTAGGAGTAACATAGGAATATTCTGTCTATTCTACCTATACCATGCTATTTGCCTTTTATGACACATTCTAGTGGCATACCATGATCTTTGACTTGGCACTTATCATTTATCATTATCTTTATATGACTTACCCCTGTTCAGAGTAGTTAGATAACATATGGTTATTCTACTTTACAACACTGCAAGTGAATTCAATCAATCTACCCATAACCTACCCCTTTCCTGTGGAACATATAAATACGATACCTGGACTTACTCCCGGTGAAGTGCTACATTGGTGTTTCTATCTATGCGCTTGCAGATATCATATTCATATTAATTGCAAGAGAATCAAGTGTCATATTAAGAATACCATTCGTGCATTTCTTAGCATTGTTAACTAGGGTGACAGACTAGTTTCATAGGCAATGCTAGAATGTGTGGTACACCTTTTGTGCCTATCCTGGTGAGATTAACTCCACCATGGATAATGTTGCAAACACACACCATAACTAATTCCGTCTAACTATTTTAACTCTCCGCCCTAACCTTTAATGGAATGTGAGATTAACTCCACATCCAGACTAACTTATTAGATACATACCATTATACATTTCTAGCGCCATCCTAAGGTTGGGTCTTAGATCCATCCTTTTGTGATTGCGTTAAGAAATGTCAACAAGCATTTCTGGCGCCGTTGCCGGGGAAGGGTGCTAGCCAAACGAACACACATACATGGATAGATTGATATCACTTGCATCATGTAAGGTATTGAGGACACCATCAGTCACTACTCGAGGGCCACGAGTTCCATAGACAAAATACCTAGAGTAAGAGACCCATGAAAGCAACTAAGGCAACCTAGACCACCTCAGCATCAGCATCCACAGCGACATTGGTGGCCGGAGGCGTTGCCGCCCCATCACCCTCGGAGGCGGCACGCGTCGGAGCTGCAGCGGCGTCAGTTGAGGCCTCCGGAAGCACAGCAGAGGCGGAGGCGATGGTCGGCGAAGGGCGAGGAGTCGAAGAGGCCACGGTCTCGAAGCGGTCGCCGTAGAAGCGGCGCGGCAGCCAACCTCCTCGTCCGCGGCGGGGCGCCGGAATCACCCAAGAGCGACCCGGCACCCCAACCTGTCCGGCGTCTGGGCCACCTGAGAGCGGCACGGGAGCCTTCGACACCCGGAGCAGCGATAGCAGCCTGGACAACGCCAAATCAACAAGTTAGCAAAGGAAACAACAGAGCACATAAGGAAAAAGATGGAGAAGCAACATGCAAGCAAGCAAGTAACTAACCTTCTTGGCGAGGTCAGCCTTCGCAAGATCAAGCGCCAGCCCCCGCCCGCCCTCATACCAGAGACGCTTAATGAAAGCGGTGGCAAAGCGCTTCACGTCCCGGTCCTCCGCCGGGCCCGACTTCGTCAAGGCTCGGGAAGTGCGCGGTCCGGGCCTTCGGCGGCCCCGGTGCTCGCACCGCAGGTGGCGGAGCGCCCCTCAAAGGCGAGAGCAGCGGTGCGGCTCAAGTCCCGCGCGAGCCACCACCGTCGGCTCCCCCACCTCGCGGCGCATCCAGCGCCAACAAGTGCGGGGTCCGGGTTCGGCGGGGCGGATGAGGGGGCCGCCCGACTCCACCCAAGAACGCGTCGAAGGCCACCTTGAAGGCCTCCGCCTCCGCGTACCACGACAACTCCACCTCGTTGAGCCGTCGCCGTGGCCTTCACCTCCGCCTCCCGAGCCTCGCGGGCCTCCCGAGCCTCCGTCGTCGGCGCTCGTTCTCCCGCCGGAGGACCTTCGCCCCATCCTTGAGGTCCGCCACACCGCTTCCGGAGGCGCTCCCGGCTCGGCGGCGGCCTCCTTATGCTTGCGAGCCTCCCTGGCCGGCTCGCCTTGAGAGCATCGGAGGCCTTCCTCATGGCGTCCTCATGATCGACGGCGTCCCCACCCTCACGGATCGCAGCCCCCGCTGCGGCACCGGCGGCTCCGCCGTCTTGACCTTGATATCTTCATGAATATCGCGCGTAGGGGGGCGGTTCACCACGTGCATCTCCGCCTCCGGCGGCCGCACGCGGTCGAAGACACGGCCTATGAGCCTCCGCTCCACCTCGGAGCGAGCAAAAGGGGTGTCGCGGAGGTCGGCGCCCGTGTGTGCGGCTCCACGTCGACATCATCGATGCCGATGGACTCAAAGAACATAGGGCAGCGTCGAGGGACCCCGCTCCCCCCAGCGACTTGCCGCTGCCCGAGGGGACCTCCGCAGCTCGTCCACTATGGCGCCCTCCGCCCACACATGGCACCGCCCGTAGGGGCGGCTGGGCTGCCGCGTGCTCATCTGGCGCGGCGACGGACCCACCCCCCTCCTCGCCGTCGTCGTCATCGCCGTCGTCGTCGGCGCCGTCCCCTCCCTCGTCGGAGGGCCCGCCATCATTGTAACACCCGAATTTTTGCATTATTGGAAATAGAGTCAAAATGATTTAATTATGTATTTTTGTGCTCATGAAATATAAGGAAAATAATATTTCATTTAAGATAAAATTTATCTAAGGCTAGAAACATGTTTGTTGCATTCATGCTCTTGCATTTATTTTCATTGAGTGAAAGTCAATTTAATAAAAGTACCATTTAACTTTGAACCAATTTTGCTCCCTTTTGTAAATTAAATAAGTGCTTCTAAAATTTGTTGTGAAATTAAGTCCAAAAGTCATTTTCCAAATCTCAGAAGAAATTCTCTTAAATTAAATGGTTTTACTGAAATCAGGTTTGAATTTAGTTTGATTTGATTCAATGCAAATGGTAAAACAAAAGAGAAAATAGAAATAAAAGAAAAAGCAAAACCCTTCTCTTCCTCCTTCCTCGCGGTCAAGTCAAGGCCGTCGAATCCGTCCGCCATGACCGGCATTGCAAGCTCGGAACGGCCCTTCCCTCGCCATCTCTGCCTAAATAAGCCACGGTCATCCCTCTCGCTGCCCTGAGTGCGCCGCCACTCGAGCCACCATGCTCCCTAACCCTAGCCCTAAGCGCCGCCAGAGCCGCCGCCATCGTAAGCTCGCAGCCGCCCACTGTTGATCTCCTTCTCCGGTGCGCCCCGTCCAAGAGAATGGCTCACCAGCCTTCGCGGCGAGGTAAGGAAGCCGCCCGTACCTCTCTCATTCCCTCGTTTGCCTCTCGGCGCGCCGCTCCGCCGCGCGGCAATGGCGCCGCCGCCGCCGTGGACGGCAATCCGCCGGCCCGATCCGCGACCGCCGATCCCGTCGCCCCCAACCGAGTTCGCGAAGCCGCTCTCCCTCCCCGTCCTTTCGCACACTCCACGGAGCGCCTTCCCGGCCAACTCCGACAGCCCCTCGCCGGCAACACGCCACCGTGTGCCGCGACCGCCCGGCGACCATACCCAACCTTTCACCTGGACCGATCGTCAATGCAATCTGGATGGCCCGTTATATTGGCGTCCAACCAGCCAGTCAACCGAGCCTAGTCATCATCCACGTGGCTGCCACGTGTCCGCCGCCGCACACGCCACATCACCGCCACGCCGCGACCATGTCCCAACACCGCCAACCGCTACCGGCGTTTTGCACAGCCCCTGGACCGTTACGGTTTTTTACTAAACGATGCAACCAGTTCAAAAGTAATTAGAGTTAGGTCCCTGACTCGTTGGTGTTACGAGTTAACCCTCGGTGGCTACCTTTAATTACGGGCTAGTCCCTGGTTCCAGTATTAAAACCCGAATTTGATTTATTTTAACTTGGAAATAAGTTTAGTCTAATCACAGAAATGCCACTGCCTTAAAATGCCTATAACTTCTTCATTTTAACTCCAAATTGATCCGTTCAACTTGTGTTAGTTTCATAATAAAATTCTCTACATGTTAGTATAATTGTTCAGTAGGTTTACAACATTTAATTTTCGTAATAAGAATTAATTAATTATCCTTCTATAGGAAATCTTAGAAAATCCATAACTTACCCGTTTTAAGTCCGATTTCGTGATCTTTACGTCCTTGCGATCGTAGTGACATGTAGATCAGTTTTATAAACCTTTTATCTTGTTTTATTATTGTTGGTGTATTGTTCTTAGTTTATTCGGTATTTCTTGCTTGTATGTGTGGTGTTTGCTACGAGTAGAACAGAACCGTTGGTGAGCATTGAAGATTATGATGATCATATAAAGTTGAGCAAAATAAAGGCAAGTATAGTTTGAGTATTGCTAACTCATTATTACCATGATCTTGTGACCTAATTAATATTATGCTATAAATGATAAAATGGTAACAATTTAACCACATAAGATCTTGTGAGGGTATCCGGGATTTACATGGCTATGAGGGCCACATGGCTCTGGTTTTAGTTCAGTATGAGGACCTTGTTTAACCTGTTAGTGGTTACCGAAAGGCGTTAGGGTAAAATGCATCGTGGATCCCCGTGGAGGGTTGTATCACACGGAATCGCCGCACCCGTGGACCACCGCGCGGTGTCGCGCGCGGATTGATGGAAGATACCTAGCGGCCCTAACTTGTTAGATGAACCTTTGAAAGACTTCATAGTGAACCCTGCAGACCTACCTCGGTAGTGGGTCAAGAGGTCGACGGGCCTCGGACGTAGGGCAATTCACGGCTCACAGTGAAAGTGTACACCTCTGCGTAGAGTTTATCAAACTAGTATACTAGCCGTGCTCAAGGACACGAGCGGCCTTGGACCACTTACACTAAAGATGATGACGCTTATATTGTTAAATCGTTCACTCATGTTTATCACTTATGTATATTTATTATTATGTTATAATGGTCATGATTTTATGGGTAAGATACTACCTTGCTACACTTGTTGAGTTCGACATGGACTCACTCTTGCAATCTCCCCCACCTCAGTTGGTTGGCAAAAGTCACATGGAGAATGGATGGAGATACTAGTTCTTGGCATACGGAGCCCCCAGTCAAGCGTCCTGAAGATAATTGAGCCCGAGAAGTTAGCAACCGTTCGGCGTTACTCTGATAATTGTGAGTGTTTGTTTAGTTCTATTTACGCTTTAAAGCATTGTTTTCTGATATTTATCTGTTCTATGTTATATGTGTGGACTTCCTGGGCACACATATGGCGAGTCTGGTCTTCCTTGGAAAACCAGGCGTGACAATCACGGCCCTCCCGCTCCTCCTCGAGCTCCTCGTATTCGGAGCCATCGTCGGAGGCCCCTTCCGCGTCCTCCTCCCCGGCCGCCGCGCCAACCTCCGCATCCTCCGCCTCATCATCATCATCATCATCATCATCATCATCATCATCATCATCATCAGAGATGATGAGGAAGCCAATGTCTGCCGTCCGGGGATCCGCCGGCGCCGCGGGAAGAACCTACCCCCTCCGGCGGCGTGTAGGGCGTAAAGACGAGCACCCCCGCCGGCCGGAGGCTCGGCGGCCGCCGCGCTTGCTGGGGTTGTGGACCCCCCGCTTGTGTTTGCCCGCCTCCATAGCGTCGGCGTCGGCGGCGGTCGGCCAATCGTCGTACTCCGCCCCGAGCAAATCGAAGACCCGATTCACCCGGCGGCGGTCATCGAGGCTAGCGTGGATCCGCCGGATCTCCGGAGGCTCCAGTTTGCCGATAAGGACATCGGCGCAGGAGCTAGCCTCCGCGACAACCAGGCGGCCAAACTCCGCCTTGTCCCCCTCCGCCGCCTCAAGCAGCTCCGGCCACGCCCTCTCGATGTCGACCTTCAGAGCCTTTAGCCCCTTGGGGGCATACTCCGCCGAATCCTCAACCTCGACGGAGGGCACCTTCCGCCATAGTGTTTGGACTTGAGCGGCGGTGAACTCCTCCACCAAGTCCCGCGCGCACACGTGGCGCGACATGGCGCGCATCGCGTCCAGCTCCTTCACCGCCTCCGCCGTCTTCACCGGCTTGACCTTCGCGATGGAGAGGGACTCTAGGTCGCCATAGAGCCCCATCGCGCCGTCCAGCCAGTAATGGAACCAGTGCTCCAGCCAGTCCGTGTCCCACTTGTTCCACTGCGCCGCGGCGAGAGCCTCCACCCCGCTGCGAGGGATGAAGGTGCACACGCCATACTGGGCGTGGTAGACCTCCATTTCCGTCGACTTGATGGTGCCCGGCTGGTGATGCACGGTGTGGCACCCGATGAAACCGTCCACCGTCGGCTCGAGCCCGATGGAGCGGCACGCCCACGCGTACGTCGTGAGCCGCGGAAAGCACGATGCAGTGAGCTGGTGGAAGCGGAGGTTGAACCTCCGCAGCACCCCCAGCACAAACTCGCACACGGGGAAGCGGAGCCCCGCGTGGAAGAATTCCTCGAAGACCACCACCTCGCCGGCCTTCGGGAGGGGAACCGTCTCGCCCTCCGAAGCGCGGAAATGCTTCTTTGAGAACCACTTGTGATCCTTCTGGAATTTCTCCAGGCTCTTCTTGGTGCTCTTGCTCCGTGGGAACTCGAAGGTCTCCACAACCGCCTTCGGCCTCATCGTTTCCCTCACCCGCGCCATCGGAGCTTCGCCAACGATTGCAGCGAAGGGCCCTTCGAGATCAGCTAAGCAGGCTAACCTCCGCGAGATGGAAATTGCAGGCTACAGCAGCACAGCAGCAAGAGCACGCAGGCAAAGGAATAGGGCGAAGGCGTGAAAGCGAGAGGAGAGCACAAACCCTAACCCCCACCTACCGTACGTATATATAGGCAGCGGCCAGGAGGGGGACGCGAGCAAAGGGCAACGGCCACCCCCGAAGATCGCGGCCCGGATCCCAAAAACCTGCCAAACCCTCCGATCTGCCCCACGCGGGCAAACAAACAGCATCCGTACCCCCCAAACAAGCACAACCCACCCCGATCCGCGCCGCGCATAAGCCAACCAACCGCGTTCAATCAGAGCGAGCAAACCCTAACTCGCAGGTCGGGCAGACCCACCAAGTCGAACAAAGATAAAGGGCCAAGGCCCACCTCCGCGAGGCCCACGAGCAGCCGGGGACGTCGCTGGCAAGGGCCCATGGGGTAGCAAACACACCACCCCCACGGGACCCTCCGGAAAGTTTTTTCGCTGCTCTGGCCCCCTCGGAGGGAACCAGACCTTCGAGGGGCTGCTGTTGGGGAGGGCGACCCTCGCCAGCCCCGGCAGCCCCGCAGGCCTCACTATGGGGGGCCAAGAACAGATCTCCCTTAACAAGTTTTTGATGAAGTCTTGCAGGGTTGGCAAGCGAAGGCCCCTCCGTGAGGACTCGAACGACGAGGCTTCACCACTCTCCGTCAAAGCTGGCCTTCGAGGTCGCCGGTCGAAGCGGAAAACAAAGGCGGGCCCGGGGACGGTGGGGAACGCCAAATAAGGAGGCCCTCCGAGGCGGCTCCCTCCGCAGGCTCATACAACCGACGGCTGGCGTGGGAAAACCCTACATCCCCAAGCCAGGGAGGAGTCCAATGTGTATTCCCCATACTAGCCCCGTATGAATAGTTACTAGCCTACCCCTGTGGGGGTCCACCTGCAAGCGTGTGTTCCCCCACCTACCGTGTACCAAATTGTAAATCAGCCCCTCTGACCCCTTGTATTCCTATAAATACCCCGGTACGGGCTCAAGGAAAGGGATCGGTTGGTAACAAGTTTAATTGCCATCTACTCGTTTGTTATTCTCCCTCGCCTCGCCTCACGCAAAGTTTCTGTTCCCCTTGCGGAGGCCGTGACGCCCTCCGAGCGCCCCGACCCTCGGCAACACCAGCAAAGGTCGGGCCGCCCGAAGGACGCCTCGCGCCCCGCTCGCCTTTCCGTCTCATCCTGTGGGAAGCCCTCGCCCCTTTCCCGCCTCCTCCAGGAGCGAAGGCTAAGGGGGCAGGAGTGATCCCCACACTGATGATTCTATAGTTTCTTCTGATGATGATCTGGGAGATGTCTTCTTCTTCCTCCATCTTTTAGATGATGAACTTCTCTCTGGAGTACTTGATTCTTCTTTCTCCGTGGATGTATTAGGTGTAAGGGCTTTAGCCTCTTCACTTTCCTTATATCCTTCTAGATTTTTGATCCACCGTCTATTATGGCGGCGACGAGATGACCTGTTCCTGGGAAATTCATAATTATTATAACTATTAAAATAAACACGTACCTTCTCTTTAGGGAAGTGGAAATGTATCTCTCCTGTATGGATGTAGATGATTGCGCGTGTAGTGTTGAGGAATGGTCTCCCAAGCACTAACGGAGGATCTTCTTCCTTCCCCATGTCCATGTCTACAAAGTCAGTGAGAACATAGTGGTCCATAATTTTAACTGGTACGTCTTTGGCAATTCCTTCAGGGATTCTGTAAGATTGGTCTGCCATCTGCAGCAGCACATACGTTGGTTGCAATGGCAATTTTCCAAATAATAATTCATATGTAACCTTTGCCATTAGATTAATACCAGATCCCGTATCGCAAAATGTATTATAAAAATTCCATTGATTAATAGAGCAATGAATAGTAGGGGTACCTGGATCGTCTTGCATACGAAGCATAGGAGATGGAAGTAGATGGTCACTTTCAGTAGTTACCTTTTTAACAACCATTACCTGTGTAGGTTGCGCCTTCTTGTTTTGGTTCTGATTCCTTCTTTTGTTCTTGTTGTAGATCTCTACCTTCGGTTTTGAAACATAAGAATAGGAATTTTGGGAATAAGTAAGAGAGGTGTGTACCTTAGACTTGAAGTTGAATTTCTCCATTTTCCCTTTGATGTTGAAACAAATCTTCGCCTTTGCTCTGCGTAGATGATAGCTTTAGCTGAGCATAAGAATGGTCGAATCGAGTATGATTGTTGATCTTTCATTTCTTCCAAAGTATCTACGACGCGAAGTCCGGCGGGTACGTAAGAGCCTCGATTCCCACACACACATCTTCAAGGATCCCCGGGATAACGAATGATTGATCTCGCAAGCCGCAAGCACATATTTATTTTCCAAAGCGGTTCACTATAAATCTTTTCATAAATTACCTTGGGTAGTATGTTCACGCTTGAGCCGAAATCACGAGAGCATTGTCGAATGTGTGTTGTCCAATCTGGATTGTAATGACCGGCCTCCCCGGATCTTCCTTTTTAGGTGGCATTGAGTCATCCAACCAACAAGCTTCCTGAGGTCTCTCTATAGTAGTTACCGCATTATAAATATCGACAAGATTTGCAGTTTCTAATTCTTCCTACGCTGCCCCGAATCTTACCTGTGTGGTTAGTGGAATAGATAACTGAGAAATCTGAGATTCTATCATTTTATTAAAGCTATGCTTTGATTCTTTATAGCTGAAGAAAAGCTTTCTAAACGAGTATTAATAAGTTCAAGAGCTTTATCATTAGTTGCTATTTTTTTAGACAGATTCTCCATGGTTTTACCTTGGTTAACAACAAGGTCTCTCAAAGAAGGTTGATAAGTATTAAAGTTGTTACCTGGATTGTTACCTTGGTAGTTTCCTTGATAGTTGCTTTGATAGTTGGGCCTCTATTGGTTCCAACCTTGATTCTGCTGAGGACGGAAATTATTGTTGTTATTATTAATGAAGTTGATGTCCTCCATGATCTCTGGGCAATTCCTGCCAGTGTGGCCTGTGTTTCCACATTCTTCACACGTCATGTGTGAATCTTGAATTTGCATGACTGCCTTGGGTTGAGGATCTCTATCCTCTAGCTTCTTCATGATTAAGTCCATTTTAGCAGATAGCATATCTACTTCTTTAAGCTGGTGCATTCCTCTCTTGCGAGGTTGACGCTCTTCACTCCAACCTTGATTGGAAGCCATCTTCTCCACAAGCTCTGTGGCATGAGTTAATGTAAGTGATAAGAAAGCACCACCAGCTGCAGCATCCATAGTTTCACGAAGCACCGGGAACAAGCCCATGATAGAAAGTTTGCATCAGCAGCCACTTCTCCATCCCATGATGTGGACATTCTGAAATATATTCTTGGAAACGCTCCCACGCTTCCGGGACTGATTCATCATGTTGCCGCTGAAATTTGATATCTTTCCTCTTAAGGCATTCGTCTTGCCTATAGGGAAGAACCTAGCAAGAAAGGCTGTGGAACAAATATCCCATGTTGTATTCTTCTCTTTATTAGCATAGAACCATTGCTTGGCCTTTCCCAATAGTGAGAATGGAAAGAGGCGGAGCAAGATTGCATCTTTGGATACGTCCTTCATAGTGAATGTGCTGCAAATCTCCAGGAAGTGTTGGAGATGAGCACTAGCATCTTCATGTGCCTTTCCACAAAATTGGCTTGATTGCACCATGTTGATGAGCCCTGGCTTAAGCTCAAAGCCTTTGTCTCCAACCTCTACCTTCGGACCGGTGAGAATATTGTCCGTGGTAGGAGCTGAGAACTCACGAAGTGTCTTGGTTGCCATAGCTTCAAATTCAGGTGTTAAATTTCTAGTAACTTGATTAACTTCCGGATCAGAAGGTCTTGGTGACTCAGAAGATGATGATGATGATGATGTAGGTGCTGGAGTTTGTCTGAGTTTTGCTCTGGCCTGTCTGATTAGCTTTTCAGGATCTTCAATAAAATTTTCTGGAAGGTTCCAATTCATACATATATTTTTCCCTGCATAAGATCAAAAACAAATAGAAAACAGGGTTGAACCTGTTTGAGTATGTGATAATGGGTTCTCAATGCATTATGTGGTGTAAGTGATCTCTCTTGTTTCCTTATATGATGTGTTTATAGGATTTTTGGCTAGCACCCTTTCTAACTAGTAAAGTCAGAAACAATACTAACTTAATAGGAATAACACTGTCTAAGTTTTGGCTAATACCCTTCCATACTAGAGAAAACTGGAAAGAAGCACTAGGAAAACTTTTGTAGCTAAGAAAACACATTTTAAAAATTTAAAAGATTGACTATGCCATTCCAAACTAGGAAAGTTTGAAAAACAAAGCCAAGAAAAATTATTTCTCTGGATAGACTTGCCTTCCCCCAAGAACGCCGCGTAAATGCTTGTTGATATTTCTTACACGATCCACATTAGGAAGGCGAAAGAAATATATATGGGATATCTATCTAATCATGTTAGCTTGGATATGGGATTAACCTCATGATCCAACAAAGCGAAGTTAGGCGGTGTTAGTAGTGGGATGTAAACTTAGCATCATTATCCATAGTGGAGTTAATCTCACCAGGATATGTACTCAAGGTATACCACTCATTTCTAGGCATTACTTATACACTAGTCTGTCACCCTAGCAATAACGCTCAAAGAAATGCGAGCATGGTATTTGTTGATAGGCCTTGATAAAAGAATGAACATGATATCTCGCAAGCACACGTATAGAAATACCATCGTAGCACTTCACCGAGTAATCCGGTATCGTATTTATATTTTACCACGGGAAGGGAGTCTATGGAAAGTAGAGAGAAAAGGATATCTAATGATTTAGGAAGTGATTTACTTACGAGATCCACTTACAGTAGTATAATGCCGAGTAGCCATATGCATCTAACATTACTCAACAAGATAAGTCACAAGGTAAAGATAATTATATAATTGATAAATACCCAAGTCTAAGATCATCATATGCCACTAGTATCATACGAGCTATTAACATGTTATAGAAAGAATAGAATGAATATTCCTAAGATACTCCTAATCATATATGTCAAATGAATACTACAATTAGTGCAATACATCTAGCTATCATGGCAAGGTTGGATTACATCTACACATGGCAAGCATTACCAATAACAACCAAGGACAAAACTTGATCATTACCGTAATTATAGCTCGACTAGTCCTATCATTCGGAGGGTGGATTACAAAGGACTCAACAGGACTGTCACTCCCGCGATCTACCACACGGCCCGGAATGTAGGGTGCAATTGCAGATAAACGTTGTATAAACACCACGTTTACACATTGCTTATCACCCACATAGTGATCATCTACGTGGATGCTATACAATTCCATGCATAAGATATAAGACAAACTCACTAAACTAAACATATAATCATAGCATGCATAAACACATATCAATAAGAATATAATAATTATATAGATCAAAGCCATAACAATTGTATTCTAAATATAATAGTACTTACAGATCGAATATAAGAGAGAAGTCTCAAGAACGATGATCCTTGCTACTTCTTGACTATCAGGAACTCAAGATGAACTTGATCTTCAACTAGAACTAGCTAGATAGCTAACTACTTCTAGTATGAACTAGGGCTTAGGTCTAGACTTGGTTGGACTTGAGATGAATTGACTTGGTATGAGTTGATAATGAATTGTTATTTTGCCCTGGGGTCAACTGGTCTTCTTATATAGCACTTGGCGATGAACGTGAACCCTTGGATCAAACCGACCTTCAATAACGGTGTAGATACAAACTCAATGTCGGTAGTAAACCGACCTAGAAAGGAGAGGCTGACAGGTGGGACCCACCTGGCGGCCGGCCTACTTGGCACTGGCGGCCGCCAGGGTGTCATGCCACCTTGGCATCCCGTCTTTTCTGGTGTTCTCTGCTATCTTCTAGAATGTTTTAGTCCACTTTTCGGGTTGAGTTACTTCACGGTCAAGTCTTGTCATCATATGTCTTGTATATTCCGGAAATTTCTCCATTCTTATCGGCATTTATCTGTTAAGTCCCTGGAAAGTCACAAAATACCAAAACTCGTGGAAATACATTAGTTAGACCCCTAGACTTATGTTGGTCTCTGACTTGAGCCCTTATTTCATGTTAATTGACTTATAATATTATGCTATAACAGGTGTCAACAACAGCCCGACCAACGCCCGATCAAACGTCCATAACTCTTTCATCCGAACTCCGTTTTCGATGATCTTGGACTCTATGGAAAGCTAACTCAGAGGGCTACACAACCCACATGGTTACTTGATCCAAAGCTCAATGGATCAAAGTAGTATTCCACTCCAAAGTCAGTCCTAGTGTCCGAGAAACACCAAAACAACTTCTCCTTTGCAAATGTGCCAACACCACCAAGTGTACATCACCATGTGCATGTGTGTTAGCATTTTCACAATCATTTTCAAAGGAATTTTCTCTTGATCTCACCACGCCACTCGATCCTAACACATCGCAAAGTTAGATCGCACAAGTGGCACTAGATGACCGATATGCAAACAAGTTTGCCCCTCTTGATAGTACGACCATCTATCCTAAACCCGGTCATAAACTTCTCTAAGCTCCTCATGACCGGAGAAATGAAATGCCCTATAGGTTATACCTTTGCCTTGCGCATTTCCATTCCGCTCCATCTCCAAGTGCCGATGCAACACATGCACCAACACGATCAAGAATGATATGATCCACTTCATATCATCACATGCCTCCTTGGTCCATCGATCTTGACCTTACTTGCTCTTCACCGTTGCATCGGTCCATCGGCGCCAAGTCTTGCCCAAGCTTCACCGCCTCGCGGTCCATGACTTCAAAGCCTCGACTTGCCCTTCACACTTGCAACCGGTCCATCAAGCCAAGCCTTGTCTTGATCTTCACCACCTTGGTCACATGACTCCATGTCATGTCTCATATGCAATAAAGCTCCTTCATTGCGTCAAGCACATGTGAACTAATCTCCTGTGTATTATCTCAATCACACATTATTAGTCCACCTAATGTTGTCACTCAATTACCAAAAACCACAAGGGACCTTTCAATCTCCCCCTTTTTGGTAATTGATGGAAACACTACAAAGATATGGAATTTAAAATTAGATTCCAAGCTAGCACTTCATACAAGTATAAATTGCTATCTTGGTTTGGATTTTATGTCAATTATCCAACATTTAAGCTCAATGTCAAGATTTGGATAAGCACCATAAAACCCTACTTGGTAGTGGTAACTCCCCCTATATGTGTGCCCAATTGATTTGAATTCAAGGTTTGCACACATACATAGATATGAAACTTTTGGGAGGGTTAACACTACAAAGTGATGCTAAGGTGTATAGGATAAACCTTTGAAGCGTGATACCAATCGGAGTTGCAAATTTGAAGTTCATCCTTAGCATCATCCATGTAACTAGACATACACCAAAACTCAAGATACCATGTGAGATCAACATTATATGTAATGGCTCTTGATCCATGTGAAGTATATATATGTCTAGCTACAACCTATGCATGCTAGTTATCATATCATCAATCAAGTTCTATAACTAGCATACACCACACAAGCATTGCATACAAAATTTAAAAACTTATGCAATTGCAAGCAAGCACATGAATATGCACATATCAAATGCAATCAAACAAGTTCATGAGCTTGCTCCCCCAACTTGTGTGCTTCTCTTTTGTCCAAGAATTTTGATCCTTCTCAATTCTTCAATGTTGCTCCCTCTCTTTTGGTCCATGTCCATAATCCACAATCTCTCCCTATATTCATATCTTTGTTCCAATCTCTCCCCCTTTGTCATCAATTTCCATAAAAGGTATGCCTCTTTTGATACAAAGGGTGCGACTAGGGATAGATGGTTGATTGTTGAATCTTCATTTTTGATGGACACCACCATATGTTGGAATGACACCATTTGTAACTCTCACATGTAGAAGCATGAAAACCACCTAGAAATGCCACATGTAGGTCACTTGTAGGATCTTTGACCTTGATACCTTGAGGTGGGGCACCTCCCCCTATGTCAAAGCATATGTCAATCCATTGAACAACTTGAGCTCTTGTTGGTGAGAGTAGCTTTCTTGATTTGAATTGATCACTTAAAGTTGAGGATCACTTGTGGAATCACCATTGATGTACTAGATATTACTTGACTTGAATATCACGTGAAGAAATACCATGTGTAAAGATGAGGTAATAATGTAGCCATATCTTGAAACTTGCAATGTGGATGCCACTTGAAAATATTTGTCAATTGTAACCAATTCTTGAACTAGATTGTTTCCATGAGCTTCTTCTTGTTGACTTGAACTAAAATGATTTGCCCATAGCTTCCAAGTTCGGTTTGATCCAATGACAAGCTTCTTCACACCTCATAAAGTATAAGGGTTATCTTGCCAATGTTGTACTTGTCACTTGTGAGCAATCCGAAATAGATCAAGTACTTGGGATCACTAGCTCATGAACAAATTCATATACAAACCACTAGATCATATAAACATTCAAGCAATAGTGGTAGCAATGAATTTAAAACTTTCATTTGTCATGCATGATCCTATTAAACATGTACTATATGCACTAACCGCATACTAGTAAGGGATGAAATGATCATGCATATTACAATGATACCTTTGCTATCTTAGAGTAGAGGATAGTCAATATGATTCCAATAGTGCTCCGTAATAGCAATGTGAAGTCCATTTCTATAGCTTGGTGAAGACCAAATATGTCAATATGAATTCCATGCTTCACCCATATGAACTGAGAACCACAAATGATCAAGTGCACTTCTTGTTGTGGTTGGCTTGCTTCTATTATTGATCTTTGCTTGCATGAGAGAATATCACTTGAATTTGCATAAATTATCTCTACTTGGGTGTTGCTTGCTTTCTTTTGATTAATCCTTTTGATTTCTTCAACTAAGCATCTTGAATATCCCTAGATCATCACTTCCATGTTGGCCCTCCAAGTATCCCCACTTGTCAATCCCACTCATGGGCAGCACGCCCCTCTCTAGGGAGAAGTGATCTCACCAAGAATTATTCTTGACACTCACTTGAATTGAATTTGATTGATTGATCCAAGTGATGGACTTGATATGATGAGTAATCTTGAGATCTTCTTTAAGTCCTTTTCTTTTTCTTTTTTTGAAGAGATATGATGATCATTTGAATTCAAACTTGTCTCTCCATCTTGAGCTTGGTCTTGATCTTAACTTGAGTACTAGGTGTGTGCAAAGTACACTCTACACTCCCCAACTCAATGGATTTTGTACTCATTGCTTGTCATGCTTCTAACTCAATTCAAGGCCAAACTTAGGTGCCTCAAACACTTATAAACAAGATTCCAACTTGAGGACCTTTCAATCAAAGTGACTCTTGATCAATCCAATAATTGTCACTTTTACTGGCAGATTTTGTACATCTCAAAGAATAGTCCATAACTCTTAATGTACATGTTGAAATGCCACGAAATTTGGTGGAGATGTGCAACACTATGTCATCTAGCAGCCATAAAAATTTGAGCTTCAAAGTCCTTATGGATTGCTACCAGATTTCACACCTTTCCACACTACTACATGCTGAAAACTGCTGCAACATAGCTCACAAGTTCCACTCCAAAACCGAAGTATCCCTTGCTCTATCATCATGAAATTTTTGCAGCAACTCGTATCATAAGTATTGAGAATACATATCAAATTTCAAGCCATTCTAATAAGATTTGATCATCCAAACATGGCTATCATCACGGCTATCATCACAGCTCGCTCAGATTTTGCAATAGTGGACAGATTTGAGCAATTGAGCTATGCTTCAACAATTTGAATTAAACTTGATGCTAACTTGTTTGAATACCATCACAAGACATATTTCCATTGAAATCACATAATAAAGGTCATCTCATGATCATATCCATTCAAACCAACTCAAATTTGACTACTAAGCATTGAATCCATTCAAGCATCTCATAGCAAGCAACATATGCATATATATCCAATTCAATCAACTCATATGCACCCAAATATATGTGATCAACTAGATATATACCTTTGTAGCCTAAGATCATCATATATCAAGCTTCAACTCAAATTATTTGTAAGCCTTCAAATATTCCAATAAGTCATCACAACTAGGATCATTGCACTTGTATGTTGTAGCTCATTTGGACTTCACTTGTCATGACTTGGCATTGGGATAAGAATAGCAATAAGCTTCAATACTTGACTCAATGAAAAGATGAACAATGTGAACTCAATTGAATCAAGCCTCCAATGCCATGGTACCTACAAACAATCATCCACTTTTTGATGGTACCCAAACTTGTTTGGGTCCTCTCAAGATTAGGTGCAACATACTTTGGCAAAGCCTTTGTATGGGTAGCGGGATGTTTTGCAATAGCAACCAATGAGGTACCATTGTCATCCTTTCTAAGCACATTATTATCATCAAATTGAAATAGGCTTAGAATTATCACCTAGGGGACATGAATGAGCCATGTGTCCCCTTTCCCGGCATAAGTAGCATCTTCTCTTTAGTTGAGCCCTTTCTTTCTTGCTCATTTGATGCTCCTTCTTGCCTTGCCTCTCATGAGTTGCTTAAGCTTCCTTCTCAAGCTTGTTAGGACACTCCGAGGCAAAATGTCCCATGTCTCCACATTCAAAGCACTTGATGTGAGCAAACTTAATCTTCTTAGCTTGAATCTTGCTCATCATCTTGGCATCTTGGATATGAGTTGGATGCCTTGCATAAGCTCTTCCACCCCTTCTTGTTTTCTTCTTCATCTTCAAGTCATCAACTTTATCTTCATGGTTGATCTTGACTTGTTCTTGGGGTTTCGGTTGAAGCTCTTCTTGTTGCTTCAACTTGAGCTTTTCTTCATTTGGACAAGCCTTAGCAAGATGTCCCATTTCATGGCATCGGTAGCACATGACATGAGATAGCTTTGCCATCTTCTTAGCTTCTTTTGCTTTGCCCTTTCTTTCCTCCTTGGTCAATCCACCTTTGAAACCAAGTCCATGCCTCTTGCCATAGCTTCTTTGAGTCTTCAATATGTGCTCAAAGGTGACTTTTGAGTTGTAGCACCTTTATAGCTTGGCAAGCAAATTCTTCAATTCTCTTTTTTTGAGCTTATTGTTCTCCTTCAAAAGGTTAGTCTCACAAGACATAGAAGTAGAACAATCATCTAAATAAGAACATGGCATGTCTAGTAAATCATCATAAGGGGTGGATACATGCTTCTTGCCTACATCACAAGGGTTAGCACAAATATGTGATTGATCAATTAACCCATGTGATGAGCTCTCACTAGTTTTAGATTTTTCATTTGAAAATTTCTTAGTGAGAAAAGCATGGTCTTGTACCAAGTTATCATGAGTAACACTAAGTTCCTCATGAGCCAATTTTAGCACATCATGTGAACAAGTAGTAACATAAAGTAGATGCTCTTGTTGTTCACATGTTTTCTTTAGAAAAGAGATTTCATTTTCCAAGTTCAATGTTTTTGCTTTCTCATTTTCTAAAGACATGGTCATGCTAGCAAGTCTACTAACAAGCTCATCATAAGAATCAACATGATCAATCACATTGTCATTTGATACCTTTGTGTCACCTAGTGACATGAGACAATGTGTCAAAGTAGTAGATGGGCTTGTGGTAGCATTATCAACTGAGCATGAACCATCATCATTGCCATCAAGTGTGCTTGATCAGTCATCGCTTGCAACACTTGAAGCATCATCATCATCCTTGTCAAGTGAACTTGGGGTAGATTGTTCATTATCTTCACTTGACCATGAGGAGGAGCAACCTTGCTCAACATCCTCATGAACCATCTCCTTGGGCGCCTCATCCTCAAACTTGCCATCATCCCATGTTGAGGCATCGCCATAGGTGTGCTTGATGTCCTCCCACAACATATGTGCAAACACCCTAGTGTTCACCTTCTCAAACACATCAAAGCTCAAGGATTTGATTAGATACAATAAAGCATTTGCATCAAGTTCAAAGAGAGGCCTTTGAGCTTCGGTGAGATTCTTATGGTCCATCATGAAGGTGAGACCACTTGTGACAACCCACCATGCTTTAGGTCCCATGGCACGAAAATGATAAAGCATATGGTGTTTCCACCGTGCAAAGTGTGTGCCATCAGAAATATGTGTGTCACTCAAACAATCATCATAAAACCCTCTAGTTTCCATCCTCTCGGGTCGGTTAAGACCACTAAATGAGAGACCACGGCTCTGATACCACTTGTAGCTTCGAGATGGGGACTAGAGGGGGGTGAATAGTCTTTTCTAAAACTAAATATGCCGGCTAAACAAATATGATGCGGAATTGAAACTATTCGTTTAGCCAAGACTTCACCCCTCTAGCTATGACTCTAAATCACCTCACAAAAAAGATCCTACACAAAGCATATGAGGTGATAAGCTTAGCTTGAGCTCCTAACTGTTTCTATTGCAAGGTCACACAAACCTATGCACTAGTACTTCAAACAAGGATGAGCTCCTATACAATTCTAATGAGCAAAAGCACAAAGCCAACCTAAGCTCACTAGATGCACTAAGGACAAGGCGACACACGCCTAACCCAAAGGCTCAAATTACTTAGCTACACAAACTAAGCAAAGCAACTAACAAGCTACACAAGCTAGTAATTGCAAGAGCTACTCCACAAGCACAAGCACAAGGTACATATGAATGTAAATACAAAGCTTATGATTTGGAGAATGCAAACCACCGAGAAGAGTAGACAAGTTGACACCGGTGATTTTTTTAGGAGGTATCGGGAAGCTTGCCAACTTCCCCTACTCCTCGTTGTGTCGACCAACACCTTGGGTGGTTCCTTTGGTGTTTCACCTAGATGGTTCTTCGATGTGATTCTCCGATCACTTGCCCCTCAAGGCACGCCCGCAAGGCACCGCAAGACACACCACTCTCAAGTGAGCCTCTCAAGGCACCGCAAGACACCACACGCACAAGGGGAGGTACTCACCGACACGCTCTAGTAGTGTCGCCTCTTCGCGATCCCCCGCGATGTGAGCATGAACCTCTCACAAATCTTCCTTCGGAGCACCGCACAAGCTTCCTTGCGTGCTTCACGAAGTCTCTTGCCACCAAGCCATCTAGGAGGTGGCAACCACCAAGAGAAACAAGCACACCGGCTTGCAACACGATCACCTAGTGCCACATGATGCAATCTCTCAAAGCAATCGCACTAGAATCGCTCACTCACTCAATCGGATGAACACTATCAAGTTAGAGTGAGTGGAAGGGCTCTCAAGCACCACAACAAAAGCCACCAAGGCCCAAGTGTGCTCAGCACCAGAAACAAGTCGGGTATGTGGTGTATAAATAGCCCAAACCGAAAACTAGCCGTTGGGGATGAAAACTCACTTTTTACACTCGGCCGACGCCAGGCTACGCCGGACGCGCGCACGCTGTACAAAAACAGCCCCCGAGCAACTAGCCGTTGGCACACTTTTTGTACAGCGCGGACGCGCCCGGCGCAGCCCCGACGCGGTCGAGAGAGGGTGTAAACCGATCGACCCGCGGGCGCCAAAAACAAACAGTGCGGGGACGCGCCCGGGCGCTCCGCTGCGGGCGACGCGTCCTACGCTAGTCTCAGCGTCCGTCGCTGTTGACAGCCCGACCAACGCCCGATCAAACGTCCATAACTCTTTCATCCGAACTCCATTTTCGATGATCTTGGACTCTATGGAAAGCTAACTCAGAGGGCTACACAACCCACATGGTTACTTGATCCAAAGCTCAATGGATAAAAGCAGTATTCCACTCCAAAGTCAGTCCTAGTGTCCGAGAAACACCGAAACAACTTCTCCTTTGCAAATGTGCCAACACCACCAAGTGTACATCACCATGTGCATGTGTGTTAGCATTTTCACAATCATTTTCAAAGGAATTTTCTCTTGATCTCACCACGCCACTCGATCCTAACACATCGCAAAGTTAGATCGCACAAGTGGCACTAGATGACCGATATGCAAACAAGTTTGCCCCTCTTGATAGTACGGCCATCTATCCTAAACCCGGTCATGAACTTCTCTAAGCTCCTCATGACCGGTGAAATGAAATGCCCTATAGGTTATACCTTTGCCTTCGCATTTCCATTCCGCTCCATCTCCAAGTGCCGATGATGCAACACATGCACCAACACGATCAAGAATGATATGATCCACTTCATATCATCACATGACCTCCTTGGTCCATCGATCTTGACCTTACTTGCTCTTCACGGTTGCA